>CACVKI010138816.1:0-68973 GCA_902732785.1 Trichogramma evanescens
GCTGCAGCAGGAGAGCTATCCGCCACCAGAGCCAACGCCTACATCGTTCATCGAGACATTGCGAATCGTCCGTAGCTGTACGTTAAGTAGATTAAAAACAACCATTTATGTATTTAGCACATAAGTATCGCGAAATAAATTTGTAATAATTGTAACTTGTGAGGCAATAGTACGCATTTTATTTACAACCCTTCGCTCTCCTCCGCCAGACTAAAAGCAGACTTTTATTAATATAAAAGTAGCGTCGCACGACGTTACAGATCGTCGCAATTACCCGCGAATATCAATCAAAATTTTCACGCGGTATTTTCGATCGATTCCCGTCGCCGTTGCGTGGCTAAATTCATTCGGGTAGTAGTAGTGGTTAAGTAGTGGTGATGCCGTAAGCAGCAGCAGGCCCGCGCGCGAAACCCACGCACGTCGTCGCGTCGCATCGTCGGCTCTTTTTTTTTTTGCACAATAATTTAACTTTGCGAGCCGTTGAAATAGGCCAATTTTTCTAAATTATCCGACTGCGTGAGAAAGAGAGAGAGGGAGAGAGTGAGAAAAGCAAAAATCACTCGCGTCGCCTATAAAACACCGAGAGCAGAGCACTTTATCATCGCTTAATATTATCAATAAAGGAAGAAGGCGCGTTGTCGTCCGCCACCTAACCCCACTGAAAAGCTATATAATTTCCTCGGCGCTCGGAGTTATATACATAATACATAATATAAAAGTCAATAAAAAAAAAAGGAGCGAATCATGCGGACGAGGACGAGAAAAACAGCACCCGGCTAGAGAACGCGCACACACATCGGAGTTCATAGAAAATAGCCCGACTGCAAAATTCGAGAGAGATATATAAGAGAGAGGTAAGCATGCAGTGTCGAGAGTTGAGAAAATAAAACTCACCCCTGCGTAGTATATATACTTGTATATGCTGGCGTCGTTCGCCGAGAGAGAAAGCTGTAAACTCTTTCTCTCACGCGCGCGCGGGGCGCGTGTCGAGGATATAATGCGCTTCTTTGCCGCGCGCGAAATCAGTTATATGTACGCTCTATACGAATTGGTTTTTTATTATCGAATTTTACGAGGCCTCGATGGGGGCTGAGACACGATTGATTTTGCATGTTTATATACGCGTAGTGTTCGAGGCATCAACACAACATAATATCGTACGCGTCGATGGGTATAATATCACTACACGAAGCAATCCGTGAAAAATCCCCCGTGTAATTTTATAGTTTTACACAGGCGCGCGGATTTTGCGAAAATCACACGAGCGGCAATGGTCGTCGTCGATTGGATTGACCCGAGCACTTCTCTCGCGATTAAACTCGTTCATTTCTTCGCTTCTCGATCCTCCGCAGCGGTGGCGGCGGCGGAGATTCTTCACAGAGAGTTTTCCCGTTTACAAGAAATCGATAAAGAGTACGAAATTGCATTTCGTCCCGACACTTTTATCCTTCCCGTTTTTTTCTTTTACATCTCAAAAGTTTCCGATTCAGCGCTTTGCCTCTTTACCTATATCCCCTCTCTTTCCTATAAAAAGAGAGGAGTTTTATTTTTAATTTTGTTGAATTTTTTCTTTCGTCGAGGCACACGCGTAAAAAAAGAAAGATCAAGAGCGGCAGTGCCTCGTGTACGGAAAAACGTCTCACAAGCCGGATTAAATTCGCACGCGTACTCTTATATATTTACCAAAGCGATGACTCGACAAGGTCAAGTTTCTGTGCCGTAATCTTTCATATCTCTCCCAATGCCGCGCGCAGACGAACAAATGTACTTCCTGTGGTCGAGGGAGCCGTTGCCGCCGCCCCCGTCGGCCGTGTCCCCGGCCGGGCCCTGGTTCGCCTGGTTCGCCACCGCCGTGCTGCTCTGGCGCTGTCGCAAGCGCATCAGCCGCGCCATCTCCTACACCTGTCTGCCGCTGAGACTGCTCAAGAATCAGCCGAAGCATCAGCATCTGCGCGGGGGTCCGCCGAGGCTGTGCGTCTCGAGGGCTGCGGCTCTGAGCAGGCAGAGGCCCGCCGCCGCCGCCGCCACCGCCACCGCGAGACGGGATCATCATCAACTGTCCGTGAAGCGGCTGAGTCCGAAGTTAATAGCGGCGGCGATCGATGAGAAGCTGCAGCAGCAACAGCAGAAGCGTCGATGTCAGCAACGTCAAGTCGTAAGTTGGAAGATTCGAGCGAGGCATCGAGTAGTGGCGAGTACCGAACGCTATTTGTTACAGACCTTCAAAGAACCCATGACCATCGGCAACGAATCGTCGATGCAGCTCGACAACAGCAGCGGCAATACGTGCCAGAGCAGCTTTGATTTGATGGACAGCAGCCCACCGTCGTCCAACACGCGATACAAAAACGCAGCGATAGCAGCAGCAGTTACGAACCCGACTACGAATCATCATCCACCGGCGTCGATAATGAAATCGGGCCGCTTGAAGCGCAAAGCTTCCATGTCGAGTCTGAAGAAGCAGCAGCAGCAGCAACACAACGTGACGCGAGCCAGCCGCAAGCTCACCCTCAAAAATTCCGCCGGCTACGGAGTGCACATATGCCAGCAGGCCGTCTTTTACCGCGTGACGCGCAGCGGTCGCGTTTACGGCTAACGTAATAATTTGTGTACGAAAACAGCGAGCGGAAGATGTACAAAAAGAGAGATGAAACAACGATGCGCGATTTAAAGAAAGCCAAAATTGCCCCCGAGCTTGCGAGTGTCTATTATTCGATTATTCTACATATTATACGTACGGGAGTCCTCCGGTAGTTTGTCGAAGTTCGGAACCTCTAACTCGCTCGAGCTCCTCGCTAACTTTTAGGCGGGGTCAAACAGATCAAACTTGACCATCTCTCGAGTGCAGAGGAGGAGAACTCAATTTGAGCAAGTTGCGCCCACGCGAAGGTCATGGATTATATTTTTTCACCACCCAAAAAAAAAATATAGTCGCTGCGGTGTTGTGTGAGCACGAGATACAGAAAAAAATCAATGTAAACTTCCGACATCGAAGGGTGTGTTCACGGTCTCTCTATCTATACAATACAAAACGTAAGAAAGAGAGGAGCACACACGTGCTTATAAACGTGCTTAAAAGAAACTTTTTTTATCGCTTCATCTGCGTACGTAGATATAGCTCGAGCTTGCGAGGCGTGAACTTGAATTCGGCTTCGGGTATGTATATAAGAGATCAGTACACGTTCCGCCTGCCCTTTTGGCGTGCATCGCGATCGTTTCGTTTTAAAAAGGCTCGAATTAACACACACACACACGTGGCCGTCGTCGTCGGCACCCCCGTGCACCGGGTTGTATATACCAGCGGCCGAAACGAAAGAGAGAGAGAGATATATATACCGCTATAGCCGAGCGTAATAACAATCGATCGAAACAAAAGAGAAAGGGGTAGTACAGCAGACTGGGCTAGGTATAGCTGCAAAATCAGTCCGTACGTACTTCGTACTCTTGTACTTGGTGCGCGCGGAGGGTCTAGGACAGAATAGAGCCTTCGCCCTCGCATCGCGCGCACACACACACACACACACACACACACACACACACACACACACGTAGATATAACGAGTATGTGCGCGCGTGATTGTAGCATTGGCGCGTATTTACTCATCCTGTTACCGCTCCGAGCTTACGTCGTCGTCAATGTGTGTGCGTGTGCAAGCTCGATCGAGGCAGGCATGTGTGTGTGTGTCTGTGTGTCCGTGTGTTGATATAATACAATAGCGTAGCGAGCGAGCAATATCAAAAGCGATTATCGAATTAGCGATAGTAGAGTTGCCGTTGCCGGCGGCTCGATTATATATACATATAAAACGACCGTGAAGCTTTCGCGATTATTTCGACAGCTCGACGAACGAGGCTCGTGTATACATATATACACGTTGGCGAGGCGGAGAGGCCGTACTACTTACTACTACTAGTGGTGTGTCTACCGCTATCTATCTATCCACTGACACACACACACAGGCCACGCGAGGCAATGAGAGATAGGCGGCATATAAGTTACGTGATTCGACGACGACGACTACGAGGCAAGGTGAATGTGAAGGTGACGATTGCAGGCAGACACGTATAAACACACACACAATGCCGTTGCACCTCTACCGGAGCTATGTATAATACTGAATTTCAATGAAAATATGCCGTCGCTCACTTACCACTACTACGACTCGATTCTCGATTCGAGGGCTACATAGCCACTGCAGTTCGCGAGTTTCCTATCTGCGATGTGCCAATTTTCCTTTTAACTCTCTGTCTCTGTGTCTGCGAGCGAGGAGTCACCGAGGCATGTATAGATATAGGTGCAGAGATAGAGAGAGAGAGAGCGATGGACGAGAGTAGAGAGAACAGACAGCCCGAAGTTTCCAGAGCAGAAGCAGCGACAAACTGTGCCAAATATTCTTACAGCGACGCGCGAGCAAAGTTTACAAAATACCTGACACTTTTATGATGTTGTCCTCTCTTCCAGCCGTGTAGGAAGTGGCAGACGCCAGAAAGTCTCCAGAAAGGCAGTAATGACTTTAAATGCTCATTACCCTAGGTAGACAGTTTATGTAAGATATCTGTATAGGGTCAGCTGGGGACACGACGACAATGGGGGAAATTGACACGTTCAACTCACCCGTCCAGCTGTGTGCGTACATGTATATATTCTCAATGAACTAGTTTACACGTTATATTATCGTGCGTAAATTAACGCGACTCGATCAAGGGAGAGCCCCAATATTCTCTTCCTCGCACGCAGTATACGGTGACGACTTATTTTCCAGCCTCTCGTCTCTCCGATCGTACGATATATATATATCTCTTAATAAAGTCCTGCGCTGATGGCTCTTTTATTATTATACGAAAATCTCTCTATAAAAGCTTGGCCGAGACAAAGAGTCATCCCTTCGAACCCGATGAACAAACTTTTCCCATTAGTCAATGCGAGGTTGCGTACCTATATATATATACCTACCCCGCGTGTGTGTGTGTATGTGCGATCGTTCAGTCAAAAGTTACGATTTTTTCCCGGAGAGTTTTATGCCGTGTGTGTGTGTAAGCTTGCGCGACGAGGTCGATTGATTTTTTTTTTTTACTTTTATTTTGCGTTACAGCCTTTCTCTCTTTCTTTTCTTTTTTTTGCCTTTTTTTTTATTCTATACCAATGACGTGCGCATGGAAATCAATCATGCGTGCGCTGCGAGTTTATAGGTGTACGGATGCATTGTTATGCCGTGTTATCTCTCTGTAACGAGAGATATATATTCCTGTGTAGGGCCAGCTGTCAAAGGAAATGTCACCTACATCTCGCGTGGCAAGAGAGAGAGAGAGAGCTCGTAATAATTACATACACACAAAACTGATATATTTCGAGTTAACTATGAGCTAGTAATTGAAAATCACGCGTTTGTATTATTTGTTGATGTTAACTTAAAGAATTTAGTTGGATTTTCAGCCGAGCGAATGAAACAACGAGAATCGCCCCTTTGATCCTGGTTTAATTGCATTTTTTACATCGTATAGATTCAGCGCGCAAAAAGAGTTCCTTATCGATCTCAAAAAAACTTCGAAATAATTTGATCGTCTAGACTTTTTTTTTCAACTCTTTTCATCCTCTCAAGATATATAATTAAAGTTCATAAATCATTTCTACGATTAAGTCGCGCGAAATAATACACCGAGCGAAACTGAAAAACCAATTGTTTGGAAACATTAGAGACTACAAAAAAAAAAAAAAAAAAGAAAAAGAGAAATTAATCACCGAATCATAACGCTGAAAAGCATTTATTTAGTAAATGGCTTTCAGGAGCTTTAACGATCTGTGCGCGCAGGACGACGACGACGACGTTGATCGAGGGGGACGGACACACAAAAGAAGGGAAAAATCAGAGAGAGAGAAACAGCTCCCGAGTCCGCGTGTCACGTTTTTTTTCCCCCTCAACCTTCTCAGGATATATTCGATTCGGTCTTGCGTGACGGACGAAAAAAAAACAACAGCGGTGTATATTATACGGTTCTCTTCTTTGGCTCTCTCTCTCTCTCTCTGTAACGCGATATTATTATATATAGATAGATAGATACGTAGCGCGCGAGGGCATTTATACGCACGGCAGAGTCGATAACGCAGTTGGACGTCGATAATAAATCGTTCTCTTTTTTTGCCGCCACGGCCACTTTGATTTCCAAGTTTTACGTGTATCGAAACTCGTGCGCACGCAATTAAATTTTTTCCCCCCCTTTTTTCGTATATATCGAAAAAATACGCGTTCGCCGAACGATGCAAAAATGTTGTCGCACACACGGGCGCGCGCGACCTACTTCTCTGTCTCTGCTGCTGCTGCTGCTGCTGTGCCGTGTATTATTGTGCGCGGGGTAGGTAGGTAGGTAGGTATAGAGAATCGACACGAAAACTTGGATAATGCCACGTATTCTCTCTCTCTCTCCCTCTTCTAATTCGAAACAAAAGAAGCGAAGAATTCGAACCGTATAGCGCAGGAATATTTGGCAGCTCTGCGGGAAAATACTTCGGAGCTGCTCCTCGAGAGAGAACGAATTAATTCTGCGAGTTTCGAGAGATCCAAGAGAGATAAAGAGAAATATATATTATAAAAGAGCGTCGAATCGTAGATAGTAAAATTTCTATCAATGCTTGCTTGCTTGCTTGCTTGCGCGCACCAGCCCCGTTCGAGAGTGCCGCGAGTCGTCGCGAGGCAGTAGCAGCAGAAAGAGACTCTATAATAAAGTTATATATACGGTGGCGCGCGGGCGCGAATTCCAAGGCTTCTTACTAGCTCTTTTATGCAAATAAGGTCACATTATATACGCGCGAGCAGAAAGAGAAAGAGAGAGACGTCATGTATTAATTTGATTGAAAGTTCGCGCGCGCGGCTGAGTTGGCGCAAAGTGGCTATGCAGCAAAAGTTCGTTTTTCTTCCCCTTCTTCTTCTACTTCTCTCTTGGCGGCGGTGGCGGGCAACCGGTGTATATAAACGATGATAATATTTTTCCTCCACTTACTCGTCACGGCGCGCAATCCGTTAATTGTCGCACGATGATACGCGTTAAATACTTCGAAAGCGGGACACACACGTGTGCTGGTGATGGCAATCGTACGTTATATAAATTCGTCGCGTGCGACACAGTACATGTTTCGGGAGTGGGTAGGTGGCGAGAGGGAGAGATAGAGAGCGAGCCATAACTCATTGACACGCACGCATATATATATGAGACAGTCCATTGTCGTGCGGGTGGTATGCGTATTGCGTGCGTACATGTATACCGGAGCGCATCGATCAACTTGCCTGCTGCTGCTGCCTCGTGTGTGCAGAGCAGAGAGAGAGGCCTGTGTCGCGTATATACATTATTATACGTCGACGACGAAATGTGTGTCTAGCTCAATGGCACATACGTTAATGTACAGAAACATTACTACAAATGGATCGCCAGACTCTCTCCCTCTCTCCGCTGCCACTGCTGCTGCTGCCCATGTTTAACAAAAGTACCAGGATTCGAAGAAAAAAAAGCAGCAGCAGCAGCAGAAGCTCGCAAAAGCACACACATAGAGCAGTATATACGCTCCGCTGTGTACACATAAAGTAGCCTTTTAAACGGGCGGCGGGGTAAGAGTTGAGAGAAAGAGAAAATAATCGCGCGCGCAACGTCACGCACGCGTCACAGAAACTCCCTCTCTTGGTCACATGTACCACTTCCCTCTCTCTCTCTCACTCACTCGCTCTCTTTTTCCGTTTATTTACCTACACGCGAACAAAGCACGAGCTGGAGAGAGCAGAGCAGAGCAGAGCAGAGCCAGCTAGTGTAAAATACGCATACACATACATAGAATGAGGGAGGGTAGATTGGAGCTTGCAACGGCTGGCGCGCCTGCGCGTCGCAGTTAGCTATCGACGCCCGGGGTGCAAGGGCCGTCGCGCGTGCGACGTATCGTACGTACTCGCACACACACACATACACACATACAGACTAGTGCGGACTGGTATTGGTATATACCTTCTCTCGCTTCGTATTCTTCGAACTATAAACCGCTCTTGGCTCTCTCGCGCGCGCCAAAGCCAAGCCAAACCGAGCCAAGCTCCGAGGCAGGCAGGCAGGCAGGCAAGCATCGCGAGCAAAAGAGAGCCGAGCTTTCAGTAGTAAAGCCATCGCTCGATCAGCCGGGAGTATACGCGTTGTTGGTGGTAGTGGTGGTGGTGGAGTGTGCGCGCAGTCGGTTGCGGGGTGCTACATGCACTAGTGCTGCTGCTGCCTGCTGCTGCCTCGAAACTCACGCGCACGCTCCGTCGTCGTCGTGTGTTCTGCTCGCTGCTGCTGCTGAACGACACATTCTCTCGTTCATATATACGCGTGCTTCGAAGTGTGTTCGTGTGCTGTGCTGTGCGCTGTGCGGAGAGAGAGATCGAGAGGCGCGTGTCGTTCTCCCTTCGCATACTACTCGCGTGTGCGTGGCCGAGCAGTCGGTGTGCATTCAGCTGCGAGAGAGGTTGAGTGCAAAGCAGAGAGAAAGAAAGAAACAACACAGCAGCGAGTGTGTGCTTGCGTGTGTGCCCAGTAGTGCTCGAGTTTGATTTATAGCTGCTGGTGTTGGTGCTTGCAGGTGGTGATTTTATTATCGAGTTTTTCCTCGAAGATTTGCTGCTATACGCACGAGTTAGTACAAGGCACGCACGAGGTGCTGCAGTGGTGTGTGTGGCCCCGTGTATCACCCGAAAATTTCGAGAGTAACAGAAACATGCTGATCCGGACGAGCTGAGACACAGACAGGGACGGAGAGAGAAGAATTTAGAAGCGACACAGACGAGAGTCGTCAACATGATCGTCGTCAGGTGAGCGATGACATTACAACTTATACACGATGATCCAGACGACACGTTTTTATTTTTGTTAAGTACTCTGTACAAAGATGGCAGAGAGAGAGAGAGAGAGAGAGAGAGAGAGAACGAGATACTCCTCGCTGCCCTCGTGCAATATAAACGTGTGCCAGTCGAGCGGATATAAATGCTCTGGACCACACGGGCGGAGGCGCTCGCTCTGTCTCTCTCTCTCTCTCGCTCTCACTGCGCTTATATCGCCTTTTTAATGCTCCGAAACACGTACTCCAACGTACGTAGTAGAGAAAACTTTACGACGCTATACTGGTATACGCGTGCGACATTTTTTTTTTTTCTTGTTTTTGCTTCGTGAACCCCTTATGCTACGACACCTGTGCTGCGTTGTGCTCCATAAACACGAGTGCTCGATTTGTTGATAAATAAGCGCGACGACAATAGACCTATGTCAGTGGTATATAGAGGCCCTCTCGTGAAAAGGAAGCCTCAGAGCTATCATACGTAGGTCATAGCTGTGAAGAAAACATGTGTGCGTCGGTCGTGCGTTATATTAGGCGCGTTGTATATCGTATAAACAATAATAAAGAAACAGCTTTAGTTCGAAAAGCAGTGGCTGCATAAAGGGCCACGACACTTTGATAATTTTAGACTTGCTTTTTCTCTGTGCACTCTTCATTCGGAGAGTTGGATTCGCGCTTGTCAACGATCGCAGCAACGCGACGACGACGACGACACGAGGTAAAAGCGAAAAAAGAAACAGCGAAAGTAACGAAACGTTAATGAGATTGTCAAAAGCTTGCGACTGCTGCTATTACTGTTACCGAGCGTCGTCGTCGTCGTCGTCGTCGTGGTCGCGAGAGAGAGAAAATTTAGCTGCTGCTGCTGCTGCAGGCTCTGCTGCAGCTGCGATGGATTAATAAATTGTGTGGCGGCTGGAATAACGCATTCGCCGTGACCTGGAATCGCTAAAATTGCGTTTTTTCGATGAGAGCGAGAGAATGCATATCGTATACGGATGTATAATTGTGTGCGCCGCGCGTGTAACGCAACAAAAATACCCTTTCCATCCCCGTGGCTGCATTATGTATATGGAGAACGAGTCCACGAGTACAAAATAAAATGTATACACTCGATGTCTAAAAATTGCCCCGGCGCGCGAGCGAGTAATTAACGTTGCGAGGCAAAAAAAAAAAAATTGCTACGTTCTTTTTCGCTCGCGAGCACGTTGATTGGTAACGATGCTGCTGCTGCTGCTGGCCGCATCGGCTATATGCTACATGCATCATTCACGAGTGCATGGGTCAAGTGGCTTTTCACAAATTAGACACTGCTGCCGCTGCTGTGCATCAGGCCGCGGCGGGGTCGAGCCTCGTCGTCATAGTCGTCGTCGTCTAGGATCAAATTAACCATCGAGCTAATAATTCATAAACGTTTGGTTGGAGACAAAAGCGTGCTTTATATCCGTTCTCGCAGCGGTCGAAATGTTCAAACCTCGTTGCGAAGCTTGCCCTCGACAATGAATTATTTTACGATGATAGACAATTTCGTTGTAAAGTTCAACTTTTCCTGCGTCCGTCGCGTCAAAAGAGATTATATACGAGCCACGCGTACAAACACGTAGCATGAAATTAGGATTCGCAGCTCGACCCGAGATCGAATTTCTCGGACCGTCGTCATGCAGCAGCAGCAGCAGCAGCGTTTCTATCAATTTTTCACATTTTATACACGAGAAATATATATTTTTAGTGACACACGTGGCTATCGGCATTATGCATTAATATACGCATCGCTGCGCGTATACCAACCGATATCTCTCTCTCGTTTCTTCTCTCTCTCTCTTTTTTTTTATTCGTCGTTCATCTGACTCTGAGTGTTCGTGTTTGTATAAAGGTATAGGACACTTCACTGTGTCCTATACACACCGACAGAGCTTAGTCTCTCTCTCTCTCTCTCTTTTTTCTTGAAATTTGTGTCAGGCAAAAAATGATAGTTGTTTAGCTCGGTATATGCTATCTATATACAGCACAGCACACGTAACGGAGTGCAGCACGTCATGTGTCTGTGTGTGTGTGTGTGTCGTGCAGACTCAATTGGTGTCATTGCACGCTGCTCGCGCGGGTACAAAAGAACCTAGCTGCAGTACTGCCGCTCAGGGGTATAACATATACACATTATTATATACAGACACACACACCACCAGCAGAAGCAGCTCGCGCTCGTCTTTTCCCGAAACGCGAAAAGAAAAAGAAAGAAAGAAAAGAAAGTCGTTTATGCACACGTTAACGTGAACTTATAACTGCTCGATCGAGATTTTCAATAAATACGGCGACGATTAAATCTCGTCTTCTCGACATAACAGAATGCAATTATTACGACTCTCGGCTTGCTCGCGTGCGAGCTCGTTTATTTATATTATATGCATGCATACGTACGCGTGTTATAATTCTATATACTTTAATCCCCCCGCGCTTTCCTCGCTTAATCGATTGCTGTTACACAAATATAAATATGTACAGCTATAACGTAAAAGCGCGCGCGCAGGTGTGATTACAATGATATAAATAATAACAATAATAATATTAGTCTCGCGATGAAACGTACGCAACGACAAACATCACGAGTAAATAGAATTTTTCCGCCCTGTCAAAACGTAGCACCCCTGCACGTATGTACACGTCGCTGCTCGTGGCACTTGACGCACGCGATATGTACGCGTGGTAGTAGTAGCTGCTCGTGTATTTTCACATTCGTACAAAGTGTGTGTGTATGTGCGTGTAGTGCAGCAGCAGCAGCGAATTTTCTCTCTCTCTCTCTCCTTTATTTACATTCATCTTCAGCCATCGTATATACCGTGTGTGCAGATAGCAGCGTGTTACACTCGCGCACCCAAGGCAAAAGTTTGCAGCAGTGCGGGCAGTATCCGAGCGAATGATATTTCTCCCACGTCCTAGAGAGAGATGTGCTCGTGCTTATTAAGACCGATGTACGCGACACAGCACGACGGAGCGTAAAATCGCTTTTCGGGCCATTCTCGGACTGTACAGCGGTAGAGCTAGTACTACTTGTGTAACTGACCCTCGAGTATATATATGCGATAATACATAAGCGACGACACGACAGCATAGTGACACACAAAAGCGTGTATGTAATGTTCGATCGAATTTAACGCGCGGCCGCTATCTTCTATATAACTCGCAAATAAATCGAACTCTCTCTGTCTCTCGCTTATGCTTGACTGATGAAAAATAAATTACGAAGGCGCCACCGTTTCGAGTATGTATAATACGACACACGTATAAGCTCTAGCCCAGAGAGGCAAGTAGAATGAAAGCTCGTACTGAAAAAAAAGTAGAAGAAGAAGAAGAAGAAACGAAGCGGGAAAGGGGTACACACTGTAGCACACGACTCGCGACGTTGTATTATTTGCCCCGCTCGAATTTCCTTGAGAGTGGCCTGATTCGTTCCTAAATGGCTGATATACAGTAGTACTGGCTAGTTATGCCGTATACCTTATTATTCGTACGTACACACACACGAGTCCGTGTGTGCAGTGCTTAGCCCTGTTCTCCTATCCGTCTCGCACCGATACGGCCATGACATCGACGACGGTATGTACGTAAATAAGGGAGTCCCCGCATCATATTATAGCGTTCGATACTTTTCCATTTGAAATTGTCGACAAGTAGGCGACGGATGTATGTATGCCTCCATTCGTTATATCGCCGTTGTCGTCGTCGAAAACATATAAGAGCTTGAAGAGAGGCGCATCGAGAGTTCGATTAACGAAGCGAAGGCGAGGAATCAATCGAGCTCTCGCCGGGCACGCTGGCAACAAATTGCGAGTATGTGCAGCAATACAAAAGCCAGCGATCGAGGCGCGCTGTATACAGTAGATAGATAGCCTTCGACTGTGCAGCAGCGAGAAAATGAATAAATAAAGGCTCGCGGCCCAATCAATCCACAGGCGTGTGTGTGTGTGTGTGTGTGTGTAATATGAAAATCATGTCGCGCCCCGAGCGGTTCATCGACCTCATCATATGAAAAAAGAGGCATAGCTCTAATCTCAAATCGATACACGCGAAATTCCAGCGAGCTTCTTCTTCTTCTTTCTTCTTTCTCGTTTCTCGAGTCTTTTACCTTCCTAAAAAATGTCACGAGCCGTATATCGATAGTTCGCGACAATAATCATCGAGTGCGCGCACACTCGTGCTAAGAAGAGGTGCAGCGACCGCATATAAAGCTCGAGCTCGGCGCGTGCACAGAGAGCCTACAGTACGCAACAACGCGACGAGGGCTTCGTTCATTTGTATCGGCTGGCATTATAATAACGTGGCAATTGTTTTTTCGTTGTAAGATTCCAGAGCTTTCAAAATTTTCTGCCCGAGAGCTCGAGTGAAATTCATCTTGAATCGTGTCTCCACATTGGGCCTTATCGCGATTTCCGGGAGGTGCTTAATTTTACTACCTTCATCTTAGTTCATCTTATTATTATTCATTTCAGTTCGAAGATTTAAGTACAATATTTAAGTAAAAGATATCAAATTATCGACAGTGTCATTTACGAAGAGTGATTTTAAATCGTTTAAATTTGAGTCCAAACGCACTTAGAAAAATAACTGCGGGTTTCCTTAGTCATAGATTTCTCAAATACTAAAACTTTGTCTTTTCTCTTTTGGTGTTCTAAAATTCTGCCGTACGCCGTCTAGCGGTAACTTATGGACTACTGCGTACGGGGAAAAAACTCAAAATACGTGGACTTTTTTTGGAAGCTTGGCGCGCGTCTCACTGCATATAAAAGTTTTGTATTTTACAAGAATTTTTCGTTACTTTTAATGCAAGGATTGTAATTAAATTTTATCAGATAACAACAGTAGTAAAAGCCGTATTAAAGTTATGATAGTAAAGATGAATACACATATCGGTCAAATAAACCTGCAGAATATTTACTTTAATAGAATAGCAGTATTTGATTTTCCACAGGAAAATCATTGTTTTTTTAAGGGTAATTGTTTGAATTTCAAAGTAAATATACCTGCAAAAAATCATTACAGAATACCTACTCGAATATTTCGCTACAACCTCCCATTAAAACTACTTGAAATTTACGAACAATTTTTACAGCGTGTTTACTTTGGGAAATTATGGAAACAAAGCGGGCGAGAGTCTTCATTTCAATTCGCTTCTGTTTCATTTAATATAACCTTAATTGGACGGCGTATCTCGCGAATAGAATCGACCTAGAGCATTTCCGCTTTATAAATATATAAAATATCATCGCGCATTCCTCGCTCAAAACGATACAGGCAATTGAAAGGTATTATAATTTCGCTCGGCCAGCATATACAGCGTTCGAATTCATACGCAATGCTAACCCGATAAAATACGCGAATGTTACGAGCTCGAAGCACGACTGATATTGCAGCGATGATATTAATGATTACTTAGCGAATAAATAGACTCGAAATATTCGAGCAATAATCGGTGATCGATAATTTTAAGTTCCGAAGCACGAATAAATACGCTCGTGCGATAGTGCGCGCTAATTAGCGAAGATTAATCGCAAACTATGCGTGGAAAAGAAGATTTTACGGTCGACGCGATATATAAAGGTAACGATATATGTTGTTAAAACCACAGAAATTCGCGTCAAAGGTGGAAGAAAAAAATGCGTGCGCTCGTTCGTCGCGTTGTAATGAGAAAATCCGATCGGCTCTCGGCAGCGATTCTAATTACGAACGTAGGCATCTCGCGTAATGCGGCTGCTGATTAGACGATAAATTAATTACCAATTAACTGCGATCTTTCGAATAATCGCGTTGAGCTGCTCTGCGTTCGCAATGAGATACATATATACGTACGTCGTTGGCGGGCAACGCATTAATCGCAGCCAAATAATTGAACCGAAGGGATGGTGGAGTATGAATCTGCCTTTTATCTTTAATTTTTGAGATCTGAAATAAAAGCTCGGCAAGTAGTTCTTCGTGAATAAATAGTTTTTTTTTATGCACAAATCCTAAAGCTTTACTGTATGCAAACGGTCTTGTTTGGGTATCAGTCGTATTCAAAAGCCTAGACGAGTCTGTGTGTGCGTGCACGGTGTATGCCCTCTCATTTTGCTTTGGAGAACTCTTTGACTCTCTACTAGTCGCGAGGTTCTTTAATATGCCATCAGTGCAGCGTTGCCCGACGCGATCTTTGTGTACACAAAAAAAACACATAGACACGCGCCCCGCACGCACAGTCGTGTCTATTGTTGCAAGCTATATACGCTATGTGGTAGATTTTCGTCGAAAAGTAAAATATACACGCGCACCCGAGCGACTATTTGTGCATCCGAGTGCGCTCGTACTCGTGTGTTTGAAACTGCAAAAGAGAAAAGAAAAATTCGAAGAGGTAAAGAGCGCGGAATTAGGACGGTTTGAATTTTTTAAAACTTTTCATTCGCGCGAGGCTCCTCGCGACGGAGAGAGAGAGAGAGAGATCTCTGCGGAGGAATTGTCTCGTTTTGCATACGCGATTGAATAGTTGTTCAAATGATTTTCCATTACTTATAGTGAATAATTAAGTGATTTTTGTAACACGGTTAAAAGTTGAGGTACTTTTACGTGAAATCTTCGTTGACAATGAACGTATCTGTACAGATTTATTTTTTACGTGAACTGCACAAAAATTACATGTAAATGTAATCGCGTGCGTTATTTTCAATGCAAAACAAATGCAAAGTAAATATTTTTCATCAAAATCCATTAATCATCTATCAAAATTAAAGCCAGCATCCACCACTAGATGGCGAAAATACCTTTATCTGTAAATCTGCAAGTGCCAAAGTAACAAAGAGTGTATAAAATAAGCCAGCAAAATATTCAAATCCAGGTTCGGCTGTAAATATTTCTTATCAAAATCCATTAATCATCTATCAAAATTAAAGCCAGCATCCACCACTAGATGGCGAAAATACCTTTATCTGTATATCTGCAAATGCCAAAGTAACAAAGAGTGTATAAGTTAAAGCAAGGTTCTTTATCACATACATACCCTTTGGCCTTGATAATATTTTTAACGTTAGCATTTTGAACTGTGTACAAGGTACCAAGATGATTGAATGAAAAATCGTCTCCGATTGATTTCAGAAGTGCGAGGTGGGAAGCGCGAGGGAAGCGGCCAAATCCCAAGCAGGCGACCGACGACGGCCCACAAGACAGACTGAAAAAGAATAATCGAGCGCCGAGACAATCGATACACAATTGAAGCTTCGCCTCTCGCGAAAGCCAAGCAACTGGACGAGAGAAGAAGTAGAGGAAGAAGAAGAAGAAGAAGAGGAAGAGGAAGGCCAGCCGAAGCCAAACCAGTCGCCCTTGGTGCACTCGCGCCCTAAAGGAGGTGACTCGGCTCGGCTCAGGCGCCCTTATCCAGGCCAGTCGACGGGGGATGCAGCTGAGCAGCTCGATCCTCACAGGGACGCCGCAGGCATGGAGGAGCCCTCGCTCGAGGCCCCCATGCAGGCGGGCTTCATCTTCGTGGTCGGCGTCGCCATCATACTCTCGAATCTGCTCATCATCGCCACTTATCTCAATTATCGGGGCCCCACCGAGGTGATAAATTACTATCTGCTGTCGCTCGCCACGGCCGATCTGCTGTGCGGCCTGCTGGTCGTGCCGTTGTCGGTCTATCCGGCCCTGGTCAGGAGATGGGTCTACGGCGACATCGTGTGCCGCCTCGTCGGCTATCTCGAGGTCACCCTCTGGGCCGTGTCCGTCTACACGTTCATGTGGATCTCCGTCGATCGCTATCTCGCCATCAGGTTCGTTTTTTTTTACTTTACATCGTGTTAAATCCTGTAAATTGAAAAACATGAAATTTAATTGTTAATATTGAATTAGGTTTTGATGTAAAATTATGCTTTTACGAGTCTTTTTATGCCAGAAAATATGTCTCTAGTACCTTGCCTCATGAATCTGAATGCAATTTTTGATCAATCTTGATCCTTTAGATCTTAACCTTTTTGTTATATATTTTTTAAGTGAAAAAAAATTTCAAAAAATGTCTATGAAATTTTTTTACTGATTGAAATACGTAAAAATACTAAAACCAGGTTTTTAACGCTTATTGCTAGTTTTTGAAACTTACAGATTGAATAAATAATTCAATCAAAAATTTGCTTCATATTAATGGATGAGAATGTTATTACAAAGCTCTTAAGACCCCAAGGGTGAAGATTGGTGAAGAGTTGCATTCAAATTCATGCGACACAGAACTTTGAGATCATAAGTCATTAAAGATGAATTCTGAACTAATTAAATAATTAAGGGTACTAGAGACATATTTTTTAACGTAAAAATACTTGTAAAAACATAATTTTACATCAAAAACAAAAAATGTCAATATTAACATAGGATTTAACACGTGTATTTCCTTAATTATATGAAAAGTTGAATCGTGATTAATCGAAATCGTTTATTTTACAGAAAACCGCTGCGCTACGAGACGGTCCAGACGAAGACGCGCTGCCAGTGCTGGATGGCGTTCACCTGGATCTCGGTGGCGATGATGTGCTGCCCGCCCCTGCTCGGCTTCAACAAGGCCATCTTCGACTCGGAGGCGTTCATCTGCATGCTCGACTGGGGTAACATGGCCGCCTACACGATCACCCTGTCGATCCTCGTGCTCGGGCCCTCGGTCATCACCATCGTCTACACGTACTTCTACATATTCTCGATGATGAGGAAGCTGAGGTCGGGCGTGCCCATACACGACAAGGAGTACGCCACCGCGCTGTCCGAGAACCTGAGCAATCCAAGCCACATCATGTCCTTCGTCCTGGTCATGGCGTTCTGGATCTCGTGGGCGCCCTACGCCGGCCTCAGGATCTGGTCCTCGCTCAACGGGCCACCGCAGGTTCGATTTTTTTTCTCTCTCTTACGTCTCCAAGTGCATTCGTGTATATTATACATGTGTATGTGTGTGTGCACGTACTATGCATATGCTGCTTTGACCTCAGAATTTGCACAGTTGGCTTCTTGCCAACAGCTGTGCGAGCTGTGCTGCACGTATATACATAAATATACATACGTATACGACTCGCGAGTAACGATCTAAGTTTTGCAAGGATACATATACGTAACTCGCGAAATTTCTTACACGCATATTTCACGTGTATCTTACGTATATTACATTATTATTATTACGCACGCACAGGTACCGTTCCTACACTTCGCCGTCGTGTGGTTCGGGGTGACCAACAGCTTCTGGAAGGCCGTGGTGCTGGGCACCCTCAGTCCGCAGTTCCGCCTGGCGGCGCGCGTCCTCTGCCTGACGCTCTGCTGCCGGCATCGCCGACTGCCCCCGGAGCTGCTCGGCCTCGACGACGATGATTGAAAGATAAGACGAGAGATGACGTGTCACAGGCAACAACAACAACAACAACAACAACAACAACAAAACAACAACAACAACAATGATTCCTCAGTTATTATCGCCAACAGCAGCAGCAGCAACAACGATTCCACTTACTCCTCGGCCGCCAGGTCCATGCTATTGGCTTGCGTGCGCGGCTTCGTGCAGATGATCCTGTCGACCCGCGTCAAGATCAATTTCGTGCGCTTCGGCTGCTTCGTCGTGCCGACCCCCCGGCTGCGCGACGTCGATTATCCCGCTTGATTTTTGCCCTTTTTTACTTTATTTATTTACTTTTTAATTTCACTTTATTTTTTTACTCCACACACAGAGACACACACACACACACACACACACACACACACGCACACATGATCGACACGATTACACACAGAATATAACGCAAATGCGAGTCCGTTTGTTCGACCAAAAAAGTTTGGGAGGTGGACGCGCGCGAATCTCGATGGCTCGGCGGCGGCGGCGCGCGTAATAACGTCCATTAAATTATGTATTACAATTTACTCTGTCAAACAACTATAAGCTGTGCAAAGTTATAATATATAATAAACGATGCAAACGCGTCGAAAACACGTGTGTATAAGTGAACAAAAAAAAAAAAACTTTTGAAAACTGCAGCTGCAGCAGCGGCATATATGTACGTGCGCCCAACTATTATTATGGCCTTGCACACGACCGTATAGCTTAAAAAAAAAAAAAAGAAAAAGTAAAATTGCATCGTGTTTATTATTATGTGCGCAGCTCGATAGACAGGCTCGATAATTTGCAACTATAGCCGTGTATAATGACACACAAAAAACGATCTGCGATGTAACTGCGTATATATATCATAAATATACCATGGGTAAAACTCAAATGACTTGGTGGCTTTGAATCGACTTTTTTGTAATTGACTTAAAAATCTCATTGGGTTTATTTGAAAAAATTATGAGAAAAATTTGATTAATAACTTCAAGTGTAGATAAAATTGTTAAACAATTCAAAATCCACAACAACATTATAAAGTGAAGTGACCAAATTATATGAATTTTCCCATGATTGCATCAGTTCATAATATAAAAACCACCAAGAAAGACTGGACTACTCACGACTACTATATTATACTAAATACCGTATTTATGGTTTAACTATAAATATAAGCGCATAAGATACGTAAATGAAAAAAAATAACTAAATAAAATAGGCTAGTCGGCAAAAAAGTGCTAGGTGACAATTTTACTTAACGTATAAGTCTATATTACAGCGAAAAATCCGATGATCGATCGTCGCGTCCATCGAGAAATTCGCGCGAATTCCGCCTCCCAAGAACGACATATTATAAAAATCCCCCTTGCAGCAGCGACACAACGTTGTTTTGTCATCGCGTCACTCTCTCTGTCTGTCTACCAAAAAAACAAACAAAAAAAAACAATGTCCCGAATGGACTGTAAACACGCATCGCGCTACGTCACGATTGAAAAAAAAAATTAAATAAATACAAAACTGAAGATAAAGAAGATCGAACAAAAAAAAAATCACCGACTCGAGGAAGCTAATATTTGCCAACCCTACGTTGCAAAATTACGCAACAGGACGACGTTACGCGTCGTTCTTTATTGATAAATACACACACTTTGCTAATAAATAAAAGAATATTATTGAATAAAATATATATGTATCTATATAACGATAGATATGTTTTACCCATTTACGCATCGAAGTAATATGCTTGTCAGCGCATATAAAAAAGCATACTTTGGAAGATCTGCTTTTCACGCGCGTCATCCCACCCGAGTATAAAACATTTTTCTTCGCGCTCACTTTTATGCTTGCGTAAAATTTTTGCACGTAATTAAAAGTTTTCTTTCGTTATTTTTCCATTTTCTGTTAAAAGACGATAATGATTAAAAAAATGTGCACATTTTAGTAAGTATTATTACATACTTAACTGATATCATCTCTCTCAACAAGAACACAATCGGAGACAGTATAAACAAGAATACACGTAAATGGATAAACAATATTAATTAATATAAACGATTAGAATTAATGTGTATGAATTGTATGTACGTGGGTGTGATAAAAAAAGCTCACTAAACATAAATATATATAATAAAAAATTGTAACGTGGATATACTATGATAAAGAGTGAACAGAGAGATAGAGAGGAAAGTGATGCAAATTGAGCGAGGAGCGCGAATATTGTTATTGATCTGATTGATGCGAGTGCAGCGATTGATCGACGTGTGACGTGAATTTGGAAAGAGATAAAAAAAAACAATGTGTGAAGTACATAGCGTATATAGTTATATTATATATAAATAAATTACAAATATATTTGCTCAGCAGCTGCCGCCACAAATGCAACTGGCGTGATTCGAATCGAATTTTTGTATATTATAAAGCTAATCAAACTTTTTAGCAAAAAACTTAGTGTAAAAAAAAATCAGTGCAACATCACGACGTTACTATTAATGATTATGGAAATAAAAAAATAAATAATAGTTATGTGAGTACGACAAGACATATGTGATGTTTCGTTTGTCAATATAAGGTACACACATTTGCAAAGCGAATTTTTTCATTGTTTTCGTTTTTTGCCTATTATATATTATATATTGTCTTTTGCACGAGGGGCGCAGGTGGCAATGAGATGCAGACTATCGAAGGGAACACTACGAAACAGTAGCAAAGTTTATTGTGATGTTGAATCGTCGATGGTTTTTACATTTTATTATTGTTTTAGCGTATAATGATCGAACTTATGAAGAAGAAAAAATAATTGAAAATTTGCACACCAATATATAAGTATAAGTTCTTCTCGTTTTGTCTACGCGTGCGAACGTTTGGGGAAACCATATACGCGACAAAAAAAAAGTGAAAAAAAAACCACGAACTAAAGTCTGCAAAACAAGCGTATACCACACGTTCCACGAGTATTTTAAAAACGCGCACGGTTTAAGTAAAAAAGAAAAGAAGCAAAAAAAGACACACAATTGATTTGCATTTTTACACGATTTCGCTCGTATACGTATATGAAACGATGGCTCGACAAATCAATTTAATTCCTATACGTATATTAAAATACATATAATTAAATATCAAATGAACTGGTTTTTGTAAAACGAAGCATGATGAAAGTTTCTTTTTCCTAGATGCAAAGCAATTATACAATGTAAACAAAAGAAAAATTGTGTAAGATAAATTAACAAAAAAAAAAAAATAGATATTAAATACATATGATATTGAAAAATATAATGAACAACAATGATACTTTTCTTACGAACTTAAATGTGACGAATGGTTAAATATGTTTACAATTACAAAAGACGAAAAATTTCACAAGACTCAACGATGTCACAGAAAATTTAAAAAAATGTAAAAAAAAATATACGATAGAAAACGAAAAAAAAAAACAAAATAAAACGTTTAAATATGATAAAAATTTTTATCGATCCTCGCTGGTCATGTCAACTTGACTTCTACTTTATAAGAATAATGTAGAAAAGCGTTACAGTATATATTCCGAGGTAAAAAAATTGCAGCTTCATCTCTTAAAAATCGTCTCGCTTCGTTCGATCTCTCAAACTACTAAACCTAACTTAGAATGAGAGAGGAGAGGACACGTTGTAAAAAAAAAGATGAATAGACCATTCGAAAATTACAATGCAAACTCGTTCAAATGAGATTTAAAAAGAAGTAAAATTGATATATTATTCGAATAATTGTAAAGCAGTTATAAATTGCAGACGAAATTTTCATGTACTTAACGTAAATATTTTAGTAAAAAAAAAGAAAAGATGACGAAAATAAAATATTTTCTGCCCACAGTAATTCGCATATATTAAAAGCCAAAAACGAAATAATTGTTGAAATAAATCTATCGAGAATCGTATAAAAACTTTCTGTAATTTGTTTTTTCTCGCGTGAAACTGTTCGAAGGAAATGAGTAAGTGGAAAAAAAAATTATAAATAAAATAATGTCATAATCCAATG
This sequence comes from Trichogramma evanescens, assembly GCA_902732785.1. Taxonomy (NCBI): domain Eukaryota; kingdom Metazoa; phylum Arthropoda; class Insecta; order Hymenoptera; family Trichogrammatidae; genus Trichogramma; species Trichogramma evanescens. The sequence continues at coordinate 22,209 of CACVKI010138816.1, forward strand.
CGTTCAAAGGCGTGTGCACGCGCACGAAACAGATGTATAGAAAAGAAAATAATATAAATACAATGTAAAAGAGACTAGTCAATTAACAAAAAGTCTAGCTACTGAAAAAAAATTCTATGAAGAAAAAAAATTATAAATATATCTACGCTATAAAGCAACGTGACATCGATGCGACGTTTTTTTCGTCAATCCCCACGTGCTCATTAAAAGTTTTTCTTTTAACGAGGTCTTCACTTTTGTCCACGTTACTCCGACGATTTTACAAACTGCAATATCCAAACTGACTGTTAATTTTTCTTTTTTGATTCAGAAAAAAATGTTATGTATTACTGAACCTTGGATCATCGAAATTACTGATACTGAAATTATTTTGTACATCAATTGATCACGACAGCAATAGATCTAACTTTTTTGACTTACAATATTGACCGACTGTAAATTTGATTATCTTTAATGCCAAAGCCAGTCGCGCCATAATCTTGTTAGGCTTTGTCTAATAACATTACAATGAGCTTAATTTAATGATGCGAAATCATTGTAGATAAATAAATTAGTGAAGATAAAATTATTAAAAAAAAACGGAACGCAACCGCTTTGAGTATTAAAAGTCGTAAAAAAAAACTTTTATTTCTACTTTCGGGGGCCGTTGCTGTACTGCAACCTCGAAATTGAAAAAAAAAGGAAAAGACAATGCTTATTAGTTATAATTTTTACGTACTGTTATGACACCGTAGAATTTATTATCCTATGGCATAATTACTTTATTATTGTACAAATTCGATTGTTAATAGATTTGACTTGTTATAATGTTAAGATGTGTAAATAAAAACTAATTTGTTAATAGAAATTTTTGTTTCTCATTTATTTATCAAAAAAAGTTCTTCATCCTTACGATGTCTAGCAAATATTTAAGTCAATACTTCATCGTTCTACTGTTACGATGATTGCGTGTGCAGCAAATATATTGTATTACCTATTTAGTCGTTACTACTCCAATTTCAGTTTGTGCTGTGCTTTGATCATATTTTCGTACAATTTTACTAATACTTTTCTCTCAAAAAAATCAACTGAAAATGAAAATATTTGGTAGAATTTGAAAGCTCGCAACAACGTTGAAGTGAAAAGGGGCTAAAAATCTATATGGATTCAAAGTTTCTCGCATTACAATAATGAAGTTTTGAGAATCCTCTAAAATATCGCATATACAAAAGTCCATTAACTTAAAATGACAATCGAGTGCGCTCGGAGGAGGCTCGCACGACATCCACTAACAGAGGAATATGGTAACGGAAGTAAAGAGTGGGAGACGAAAGTATATATCGTAGGGTAAAAAAAAGACGAGAACATAATGTATATGTATTGCCGAGGATCCTCGAACTTTCAGCGACTTCGTAGTTAAGTTAACATTACGTATGCGACAGTAAAAGGGCAAAGAACGACTCGACCGAAGAAGTCCTCGAACGAGTGCGCGTATATTACAGTACTGCAGAGTATAACAAAAGCGGACGACGACTCCAAGATGATCGAGACACAAGAAGAGGCTAAAGTGAGTAAAATGGATTTATTTAAATTTTTTTTCATAAATTGTTAATGAAATTTAAATAGGCGACTCAAATACTGTAATAATATCGATTATTCGTACTTCAAAAACTTTCTTTTATTAAAAAGTTTTATTTCATTTGTAAATTTGATTATTACGAAAACGTAAGCTTGGGGATTATCATGGGTCAAATATTTTTTACAAAGTGAAGAAAAATTGAGAACAAACTCACTTTTGGGCGTCAAGTACACTAAAGGTATTTTTTCACCACTAATCGCCTCGTGATTGCTTAGACAGAAAGTTGATTTGGACACGTAGATTAATTTCGGAAGTGTGGTATATAAATAAACTTGACAAGACAATCGCTCAAATTATTGTTGTAAATGCTTATTGTCTAAATTTAGAATGATGTACACCACATCAACATTAGTTGAGTAGTTTTTGTCGATTTTCCAATTACAATTTTGTAACAATTATGAAGCGAATTTTAAGTCTCTTGAAAATGACAATTGGTTCGTTTCCGTAATGTAGACCAGCTTTCAATCACTTTGAATATGATAATACCACTTTAAGATTCCATTAATAGATGGCGAATGTACCTTCATCTGTAAATATGTAAGTGGCAAAATCAAAATAACTATATAAGTCAAAGCACGGTTTTGAATGAATTTAATTTTGCGTTATAATTTTCGTTCGTTCGCATTTAATTTTGAATGAATTTTTCGTGATCACGATGTTGTCTTTTTTAATTACAATAATTGTAAATGTGCTGGAATTCACCAGCTAATCAGTTTAGGCAAAAATAAATGAAACACAAGTTCTTGTGTGTGTTTTTAACAGCAAGTGTGAAACTTGTTGGTCGTCAATTTTTTATTTTTAATGCGAAGTTCCGTCGAAATTTTTTTGACCTCATCAGGCTATAACAAAGAAGAATTATTATATAATAATAGTTATAATCGTATCAATAAAATATCACCAATTTTTCACGCAATACACACTTGGTCACAGTGAGCATTATACTAAACACACAAAATATTATTATAAGGCAGTATACCCATATAACTCACACAAGTACAAATACAAACAACGCAAGTGAAGCCCAATTACAATGTATAAATTATAAAATTATAAAAATAGACTTCTATATGAGAAACTCAGGCCACGCGTATCTTCTTTTTCATTGATGGCAAATTTATTTTTCTTGATATAAAACATCTCCGCGATGAGTCTCTTGTACCAGTTTTTCTCTGTGTGCAAAATCTTGACGTTTTTGAAGTCGAACTCATGATGAGTACGCGTGTGTACATTGACAGCTGCCTTTGCTCTTTTTGTGTTCATCAATGCGTATCTTTAAAGCTTTTTTTGTTTCACCCACATAAGTTGCATTGCAAGATTTGCAATCAAACTTGTATACTGAGTTTACACAATCCAACGTGGGTGTCATATTCTTGCCAGTATTACAATGTCATCTATTTTATTGGGAATTGATGGAACGAAGTTAAATTAGTATTTTTTCAGAAGATTTGAGGCAAACTTAAAGAAATAAGGATTGCAAGGCAAAGTCAACGAAAACCTGCTTCTGTTTAACGATAAATATTGAATAAGTGTAGTATTACTTTTTTAAAGCTTGACCATTAGATGGCGAGTACTTTCATCTGTAAATCTGCAAGTGAAAAAGTAAAAATAATTGTATAAGTCAAAGTTAGGTTTTAATACCAGTGAAGTGTGTTGTACCGCCGTGCTTATGAGTAATGTTACCGAATAAAAATTAACAAATTTAATTTAATAAATGCTTCCATTTAAAATGTAAAATATTGGAAATAATTTTGAAAAGAATTTATGTCGTCCTTTATCATCGTAGACTTGCGAAGCCATCAAAATCGAAACCCTCTATATGTTCGCACGCAAACGAGCACTAATATATAGAGCATACCTGCAGCATTTATTTGTTCGCCGCATGGCACTTAACTTGTCATCGCGCCTTATATAAAGCAATGTACCTATACCACTCGGTCACGCACCTTAATTATTTAAAATAATTCAGTAAATTCGACCTCGCGCGGATTTTTAATTCAGCCGATATACTATCGATCGGCCAGCGTCGTCGCTTCGACCGCGGCGTTCGCAACAATGCGCCGCTTAGTCGAGCCGCGGTATGCTCGCGCCTCGCGATGTACACACACAAGCAGTCACTGAACTTCCCTTCTCCTCCTGAAAACCGCCACCGCTCGAATGCAAATTCCCTCTCTCGGGGGCATATTTTCGCACCCCCGCGCGCCAAGATTCGTATACCTATGCACTATCTCTCTCACTTGGCCGCGCGCTCGTGGTGTTTACAACAGCCCTCCTCCCTCTCTCTCTCGGGGTGGCGCGAGGAAAGCGCGCACAATTACCTCCAGAGGCAGAGAATAGGATTTACTCGCCCGCGAGCTAGTAGATGTTCGACGAGCGATCCTTGCGTACGGGTGACGCGATTTTTTACTTTTTGAAGAAGAAAAAAATAGAGAAAGATGTTCGTACTAGGCCCCAACGCCATTTACCAGCGCTCGGAAAATTCCGAAGATGCCAGCGAGGAGGAGGAGACGTCGGGCGACGTTATCCAGGTTGAAGCGACGATCGGTTTCAATAATATATATATCGCAAATTGTGTCACAGCCGACTGATTAATTTTCCCTTCTTCTTCTTCCATGTGACAGAGGAGGCGAGAGGAATGCGAGCGAAAGGCTCGACGGGGCGAAATGGATCCCCGATTGGAATTCACGTTTCAGCTGCTGATGGACGCCACGGGACTGCCCCGTCACGAGGTGATGGATCACGTATTCGAGGGCGACATGCTCGACGAGATCAATCAGCTGTTTCTGCCGCACATGAAGGCCACCCTCGTCTGGTTCTATCAGGAGGTCGAGGATCCGGAGATACCGCGATCCGGTGAAGCTGTAACGTTTTTTTTTTCGTCAATTTTTCTCCTCGTTTGTTTTTCGATGAATTAATCAAATTTTGTGCACAGAGCGTCGTGAAATCGAGCGGCGCGCGTCCACAGCAGAGCACGACGGCTACGAAGGGCAAGGACATCAAGGAGCCGAAGGATCCGCCGAAGAAAAAGTTATTTCTCACCGACGGATGGCAGGTGCCCTGCCGTGGCATCTGCATCTACATGTTCAGGATCAACATCTCCAAGCAGCTGCCGGAGGAGGGCTTCCACAAGGACCTCTACACGGGCGTGATCGACTGTCAGCGCGTCGGCATAATTCCCTACATACAGCGCGTCATCGAGCGTGTCTTCATGGACGCGCTGGCTCACCCGGGGGTCGAGGACGAGGACGACTGTCCCATGATCAAGAGCATACTCCTGCCGGGCCTGAGATCGTTCTGCAGCGCTCTCAAGGTGTGCGAGGAGGTCGCCCACGACGGCACGATATTCGACGACGGCCAGGCCATGATGGACGAGATCCAGGACGAGGAGAGCGCCAGAGCATACATGGCCAACGACGCCGGGGCGGTGGAGCTGATCGAGGATCGGGTGCGCGGCTGGATCAAGAAGCTGAAGGACTTCATGCTCGAGAGCAAACAGGTGAGACGCGAGAGCGACAACTCGGGGCCGCAGCAGGAGCTCGAGTACTGGAAGAGACGAGGCTCGCAGTTCAGTCAGCTCGTTACCAGACTGCAGGTAATTTTGCTTTTTTTCTTACTTGAAAAAAATTGTTGTCGAAATTATCTTTTATCGGTATCACTCTCGCAGGACAACGAGGTCAGAATGACGCTGCTGTGCCTGCAAGTCTCCAAGTCGAAGGTCCTGAAGGACTGGGAGGACATCGACGAGGAGGTGACCTACTGCTTCAACGAGGCCAAGGACAACGCGAAATTCATCCAGGCGCTGGAGAAGTGCTGCCACTGTCTGTACCTCGACGACCCGGTGAAGATGCGAGACTCGCTGGTGTCGCTGCTGCAGACGGTTAGGCTGATCTACAGCGTCTCGAGGTACTACAACACGTCGGAGAGGACGAGCTCGTTGATGGTGAAGATAACGAATCAGATGATAGCGGCGTGCAGAGATTACGTTACGATGCGGGGGAGGGAGACGGTTTGGGGTCAAGACAGATCGGCCACGAGGCAAAAGTTGAAGCACTGCTTGAGGCTCAATAAGTAAGGGAAAATATCATTATTTGTTAACATTTCAACAACAAAAAAATGTTGAAATTATTTTTGACTTTCATCTAGATTTAGAAAATTTTACCGCAATGTTTTTATTTCAGGGCGTATAGAGAAACATACAGACTAGTTCGTTGCTCGCCTGCCATAACAGAAGAGGAGTTTATATTCTCCGAGACTCACGTGTTTGGTCGATTCGACTCGTTCTGCGCTAGGATACGAAAGATTCTAAGCATGTTCGATCTCATCGAGGATTATCAGAAATTGTTTGAGCGACGAATGGAAGGCCTTTTACTGGGCGAAGGTAAATAATTGAATGTTGTTGATGATTTCACATCTAATTTTTTTCGTCTCGCCATCGATTGAAATGGCCCGATGATAATTATATTCAGCATTGGACGAGACGATACGAACGTTCGAGGAGGCGAAAAAAGCGGCGACGAGCAAAAATTACGATTACCTGGATCCTCGTAACGCCGAATTCGACAGCGATTACGACACCTTCATGACCAAAACCGATTCGCTGAAAAAGAATGTCGGCTGCATAATAGAAAAAAATTACGCCGACGTCTGGGAAACGCCGCAAGGCATTCGTTTCTTGACTCGCTTCGAAAAGGCACGTTACCATTGCTTTTGAAGAAAAAAAAAATTACCGAAAAAATTATCCGAGTTAACTTTTTTCCTATATACATTGAAATAAAGGTCAGCGAAAAAATTCCATTGACCAAATTGGACGAGAAGTATAATCTAGTCGTCAAATATTGCGACAAAGAGATCGAGCGAAACCTCAAACTATTTAAAAAGCAGAGGGACGACCCTCCGTTGCCGAGGCACATGCCACCGATCGCCGGAAGAATTGCGTGGTCTAATTCTTTGAAGTAACAACATCAAATTTTTTTTTATTACTTCATATTTTTAATATTCTTACAACTTTTATTTTATTTTCAAGAATACATCTCGAAGAGTTAGCTCTGGCTGTTTCAAATCATCCTATTTTAAAAACATTACCAACCGCCGCTGATTTAGTTCGACGTTACAATCATGCTAATTCCGTAATACAACAGTATCAATCGGATATTTCTAACATATGGTCGAATCAAAATTCTTGGGTTATCGAGGATTGTTTAAAAAAGTAAATTCGCTATAATCAATACTTTCGCTTACATCTATCAAAATATAAAATCTCGCAGAAATCTACTGGCAGTCGAAGCAACAACAGGAAAAGTACGCGTCAACATAGAGAATCGATTGCTCCTACTTCTCCGCGAGTCCGACTGCCTGGCCAAGCTTAATTTCGAGCTGCCGATCGTCGCGAAAACGATACTGGCCAAGCGCGATCACTTCACCCTGGTCAAGGACTCTCTGCACCTGGTGCTGGAGGATTTCGTGGGCACGGCGAGGCGCGTCAAGCTCGAGGTTCGCCCGCTTCTCCTGCCGCACCTGGTGCGGGTGGCCTCGCTGCTGCGACCCGCTCTGGCGACCCTCACTTGGACCAAGCCCGAGTGGAAGGAGTTCACGGGCGACACGCGCGAGCAGATCAAGCAGTTCGACATTCTCATAACGAGGGTGCACGACGTCTATACGAATAGGTAGGTGCGTGCATCGTAGAAATGCTCAACGTCGTTAAATTCATGAACTTTTTTGTGCAACTTTTCTGTTACAATTATTGAGCGTAATTGAAATGACCCGAAAATGATAACTTTAAGTTTCAACCGCTAGATGGCGAGTACCTTTATTTACAAATCTGCAAGTGGCGAAACATATATAATTGTATAAGTTAGGCACAATTTTCTGATGTATTTCAAGTGGTCATGCGCTATTATAAGTTATATCATCTGTAACCTGTATCACGTGATTATGATTACACGAGCACACGATAGTAAACATAATACACAGAGTATACACAGGAAAATGAAATTTTTTATTATCAAAAAGTGTCCCGAAGTAGCATTATACCAAATAAAATTTGAGCTGACATTAATGCTGCTTTGTTCTGTGGACTAGCATCTTGCTACTAAATTTTTAATAATAATTTTTACGAATTTTATATAGTAAAAATCTTGTCATCGATAAATAGCATAAAACAAAATTATTAATAAAATGTCGAACATTTCTACCATCGATATCTTTTCGATAAATTAAATTTACATTACATAAATTCTTCCTCAGGATACTGCAAGTTTTAGCCAGCATGCAAAAAATAACGCTGCACGCGCTGCCCGAGGACGAGCCCTGGAGTATCGAGGAGTTCGTGGAGAAAAACGAGGAAACGTGCCGAGTAGCCGCCGTGGATCTGCACAGAAAGAGCCTCATGGTCGAGGAAGCCGTGGAAGAAGTTTTGGCGCTCGTCAAGAGCGCCGCCGAGAAGTTCAAAACTTCCGACGACTCGGAGCAATTTTTCTTCTTCGATAGCAGCGGTAGGCGCTCGTGATGCGACGAGCTTATGATACATTTTTTGACACACTTTATGTATAACAACTTTTGCAGATACCCAAGAATCGATCGAGGCCACGCAGCAGCAAGACTGGTCGATCGTCTGGGCTTGCTTCGACAATCCCTATCAGCTGCTCTCCACGCCGTCGGGCACCCTGTCGAAGGGCATGCAAGACATGGTGCGCAATGCCGTTTCCGAGATGCGGCGATACTACTCGAGAAAAGTCGTGGACGTACTGATCAAGGTGACAAAGTCGTCTCTGGATTCGATGCGACGACGATTCTCCCGCGAAACTACCGAAGGTATTATCTTTAATATCAAAGTAAAAGTGATCAATTGATCGATATTAAAACTTTTCAAGGCGAAATCGTACGTCCGGTTTTTCTGCTGAACGCCACCCTCATGATACCGTCGGTGCTGGTGAAGCCGAATCTCGACGAGGTGCAAGAGGCCCTCGTCGCGAGCGGCAAGCACGTGACGGGGGTGGCCAAAGGCGTCGCTCAGTGGGACAGCGGCAAGGACGGCAAGAGCGACAAGGTGACGTGGCGATCGACGCCCTGGGCTCCGAAGCGAAACCTGCTGGACGTCGTCACCCGGGCGCAGATGGAGGCCCAGAGACGCAGTCAGGACGCCAACGAGGATCCGAAGAGTCGCCGTCGCCGACTCTACAAGGTCGTCTCGGAGGAGAAGCCGACGTTCCCCGTGCAGAAGCGAAATTTCCACACCATGATCATGGACAACAAGGAGATCATCAAGATGTTCTCGATTCTCAGCACTTGCGTTCAAGAGTTTCGACAGGTATAGAATATTATACAAGCTAGGTATATGGAAAATACATTAACTGATACATTAGGATTTGTCCGAGTTTCTCGAGCGTTGGAAGCTTTACAATTTTCTCTGGCAAAACGAGCGCAGCGTGCGAGAGCTGCTGCAGATATCGCTGACGGAGTTCGAGAGCACGCTGAGGAAGCACGGCGAGCTCGAGGCCAAGCTGGCGACCGAACCGGACATGATTGTGTTCGGCTCGTCCATCGCCGTCTCCACCGAGAAGCTCAAGTACGGCCTGTTTACGGAAATAAAAAGTGAGTATACTCGTCGCGAACTAAATGATATACAAAAGCATGAGCGTTTGACGGACGATTATAAAAATCGGAAATTTCTTTTGCACTTGCGTGTTTACGATATTCCATCTGTCACCGAAATGAAAAAGCTTACATTGTCGCGTTTCGTTAGACCATCTGTAGAAATCAGAATCACGATAGAAAAGAGCGAAAGAGAATAAAAAGGATGAAACTAGTAAAATTTAATTTTCGATTATGCATTTTGTAGAAAACTTGACAGTACAAAAATACAGAGCAAGCATTTTACGAGAATTTGTGACCTTTTTTTATTACGACATTCAGCACAATTTTTTATAAATATTTTATTGCAATCATATTTTATATATAATTGTGCTTGGTGCGAATTTAAAAGTTACAATTGTAGAAGGGAAAAATATTGAATACCCTGGATCTAACTACAGTAATAGTGGGAATAACTACATGTAAGCACCGGATAAACATGTTGTCATCTATTCCCCTAACGTTAACAATTTTTTTATTTTATCGTAATATTTTGTTAATAAACAAAATTTTGTAATTAAATAATAAATGTATAGTTAAATTAAAGACGGATACATGCATGTATAATAGAGGAGCAGGCTGTAAGGCAAGCGATACTTTGCGTTAAACTCGCGTCCCCGATAAGCTTTGGATTTCACCGCTAGATGTCATAATCGAATCCAGACGTAAACAAAATATAGTTCTGTACTTATCTAGGCCGAAAAATATTCTTCAGATAGAATCTCACATATTTGTATCTAATATGATCTCGAACTTCCCATAAAAATTTTTAGATTAAAATATTTCCAGGCGCCACTCACAAAATTGGCCAAGCCATCAAGAAAAAGTATCGTCGCGAGATGGAATACGTTTACGCCGTAATGAGTGAGATGGAAAGGAAATTGGATAGGCAGATTCGCGATTTGGACGACGTGAAAGTCATCATGGAAACTTTGAGGAAAATCCGAGAACAAGAGGTCGACATGGAGCTGAAAATCGAGCCCATTGAAGAGGCATTTAACATCGTGACGAGATACGAGGTACCCGTTGATCGGGAGTGCCTCGAACAAGTAGACAACTTAAGGTATAAAATAATTAGATTAAGTTATCCCTCTGGTAGAAATTCTAAACGTTCCAAAGGATCCATCGAGTAGTTACAAAATTGTGAATTTTTTTATCGTTTTTAAAATATTTAAAAAAAAATTTTTTTTTCCTGGATAATAGAAGTAATTTTTAGAATTTTTCGTGGAATTTTTTTCTTCCATTACCATTGGTTGACGTATAATGAATTTCTATTTTGGATTTCTATTTTTAACATCATGCATGCTCTGTGTCCTGTGGATACAGAATTAGATTGTATATTGGGATTTTTCTATCTTACGACATCGTAATCTTAAAATTTTTTGGGCGATTTATGATTTTACTTATACAATTATTTTGACTTTGCGACTTGCAGATTTATAAATATAAAGATATTCGCCATCTAGTGGTAGAGGCCGAGAATAGTATTATCGCGTTGAAAAAAGTTTAAAACTGGTCTAAATTTATTGAAGCGATGAAATTATCATTTTAGATCTTTTAAAAAGCACTTGATATTTGTTACTTTACTGTATCATAAAGTCTTCAAAAACGTCGTTTGTTTCTCGCCTATTTAACGAGTCGAATTTTCAGGTACACGTGGCAGCAGATCCAGACGCGAGCCCTGAACAGTCACATCCAGCTGCTCAATCTGCAGCCGCAACTGGAGCAGGAGCTGCGCGCCAATCTGGAAAAGTTTCGCGTCGACAACGAGGCCTACTGCGAGGAGTATCGCACCTCGGGGCCGATGCAGGCCGGCCTGACGCCGCGCGAGGCCTCGGATCGCCAGATACTGTTTCAGAATCGCTTCGACGGCATGTGGCGCAAATTGCAAGCCTACCAGAGCGGCGAGGAGCTGTTCGGCCTGCCCATCACGGATTATCCCGAGCTGACGCAGATCAGAAAGGAGCTGAATCTGCTGCAGAAGCTGTACAAACTTTACAACGACGTGATCGATCGAGTCAGCAGTTACTACGACATACCTTGGGGCGAGGTGAACATCGAAGAGATCAACAACGAACTGATGGAATTTCAAAATCGATGCCGAAAATTGCCGAAAGGATTGAAAGAGTGGCCGGCCTTCTTCGCTCTGAAGAAAACAATCGACGACTTCAACGACATGTGCCCTCTGCTGGAACTGATGGCCAACAAAGCCATGAAACCGCGTCACTGGCAGCGAATCGTGGAAGCCACGAATCACGTGTTCGATCTCGAGAGCGAAGGATTTTGCCTGAAAAACATCCTGGAGGCGCCTCTGCTGAAGCACAAGGAAGATATCGAGGATATTTGCATATCGGCGATGAAGGAAAAGGACATCGAGGCGAAACTCAGACAGGTCGTTAACGAATGGTCGACTCACGAGTTGACTTTTATGACGTTCAACAACAGAGGAGAGTTGCTACTTCGAGGCGATACTACAGCCGAAACTATCGGACAATTGGGTAATGTTCAAACGTTCATATTTTCTCGTACTAATTTTAACTAATTATAATATTTATTGCACAGAGGACAGCTTAATGATATTGAGCTCCCTGATGTCGAATCGTTACAACGCGCCGTTTCGCAAGCAAATCCAGCAGTGGCTCGGCGACCTGTCCAACACCAACGAGATCCTCGAGCGCTGGCTGCTCGTCCAGAACATGTGGGTGTACCTGGAGGCCGTCTTCGTGGGCGGCGACATCGCTAAGCAGCTGCCCAAGGAGGCCAAACGCTTCAGCAAGATCGACAAGAGCTGGCAGAAGATCATGCAGAGAGCCCACGAGACCCCGGGCGTGGTGCCATGCTGCGTGGGCGACGATCTGCTCAAGCAGCTGCTGCCTCATCTGCAGGAACAGCTCGAGCTGTGCCAGAAATCTCTCAGCGGCTATCTAGAGAAGAAGCGCATGATGTTTCCGAGATTCTTCTTCGTGTCCGATCCGGCTCTGCTGGAGATTTTGGGCCAGGCGTCGGACTCGCACACGATTCAGAATCACCTGCTGTCCATTTTCGACAACACGAGATACGTCAAGTTCCACGACATCGAGTACAACAAGATCACGGCGATCATCTCGTCGGAGGGCGAGACGATTCAGCTGGAGCGAGCGGTGAGGGCCGAGGGCTCGGTCGAGACTTGGCTGATGCAGCTGCTGCTGACCTCGCAGCAGTCGCTGCACTCGATAATCCGACAGGCGCACACGACCATCAACGACCAGAACTTCAATCTGCTGAACTTTCTGGAGAAGATGCCGGCCCAGGTGGGCATCCTCGGCATACAGATGGTCTGGACGAGGGACTCGGAGATGGCGCTGCTGCAGGCCCGAGCGGACAAGCGAATAATGGGCGAGACGAACAATCGATTCTTGGAGCTTCTGAACACGCTCATCGATCAGACGACCCGAGATCTGTCGAAGATCGACAGGATCAAGTTCGAGACGCTCATCACGATCGACGTACATCAGCGCGACATCTTTGACATGATGTGCCGCTTGAATGTGCGATCGGTGAACGATTTCGAGTGGTTGAAGCAGTGCCGCTTTTACTTCAAGGAAGACCTGGACAAGACAATGGTGTCGGTCACGGACGTGCAGTTCGTTTATCAAAACGAGTACTTGGGCTGCACCGAGCGTCTCGTTATCACACCTCTGACCGATCGGTGAGTTGAAAGAAAAAATCGATTTTACCAAGGATTGAATTAGAAATCCTCGATATTGATATTACTCTAATGACCAATGTTTTAAAATACTATTATCTTTAAGATATTCAGTGCATTTTAAATGATCTGAAAATTACGATTTATAATTAAATTGACATTGTAAATTTTAAATGTAAAAAATTAAAAATTGAAAGAATGTTTAAACAATATTGATGAATGTTTAGAAAAAACAATTTAACCGTTTGAAAAAATTTAGACCATTTTTTCACAACTTTCGATACGATAATGACACTTTAAGCTTTCACCGCTAGATGGCGAGTGCCTTTATCTGTCAATCTGCAAGTGGCGTAGTAAAACTAACTGTATAACGGGAGGGCTGCTTAAAACATTTCCGCCGGGTCATTCTTGGACTTTATTTTTTCCCAGCTGCTACATAACTCTCGCCCAGGCGCTGTCGATGTCGATGGGCGGCTCGCCCTGCGGACCCGCCGGCACGGGCAAAACCGAGACGGTCAAGGACATGGGCAAGACACTGGCCAAGTACGTCGTGGTGTTCAATTGCTCGGATCAGATGGACTATCGGGGTCTGGGCCGGATCTACAAGGGACTGGCGCAGAGCGGCTCCTGGGGCTGCTTCGACGAGTTCAATCGCATCGAGCTGCCGGTACTGTCGGTGGCCGCCCAACAGATCGCCGTCGTTCTGGCCGCCAAGAAGGAGAAGAAGAAGCAGTTCACCTTCACCGACGGCGATCTCATCGACATGTATCCGGAGTTCGGTATCTTCATAACGATGGTACTGATAGCGATGGAAATTAATTTAAAAATTCGATTTTTATAAATGAAAAAGCGTCTCTCGACTGTTTTCAGAATCCAGGCTACGCCGGGAGAAAAGAGTTGCCGGAAAATTTGAAGATACAATTTCGTACCGTGGCCATGATGGTCCCGGACCGACAGATCATCATACGCGTAAAACTGGCCAGCTGTGGATTTTTAGAAAACATCACCCTGGCTCGAAAATTTTATACCTTGTATAAACTGTGCGAGGAGCAGCTTACGAAGCAGGTGCACTACGACTTCGGTCTGAGAAATATCCTGTCGGTTCTGCGCTCGCTCGGAGCCGCCAAGAGAACCAATTCCAAGGATTCCGAGAGCACGATCGTGATGAGAGTCCTGAGAGACATGAATCTGTCGAAACTCATAGGTAATAAAATTTACAATTATTAGCCAAGTACAAGTTGACATTATCGAACGATTTGTCGCGCAGACGAGGACGAGCCGCTGTTCATATCGCTGGTGGCCGATCTGTTCCCGAATCAGGCGCTGGAAAAGACGGCCTATCCGGAGCTGGAGGCGGCCATCGAGAAGCAGGCCCACGAGGACGGCCTGGTGTATCATCCGCCCTGGGTGCTTAAGCTCATTCAGCTGTACGAGACGCAGAGAGTGAGGCACGGCATCATGACTCTGGGACCGACCGGCGCCGGCAAAACGACCTGCATTCAGACTCTCATGAAGGCTCTGACTTCGCTGGGCGACGCGCACAAGTGAGTTTTTTTGGAGAAATTTACGAGAAAATAAATCGGAAATAAATGTATGCAGTGAATGAAAATTTTTTAATTAGTCTTCTGAATAAATGCACTACATCGTGTATCGAGATTTTTTACACAAAAGTGAATATAAATTGTATAGATGTTACGAGTCATTAGATGCGCGAGGGATGCGCCACATCCACGTGGGCTTTGAGAGTTCCTCTTTTTCCGAATATCTTGTCGCACTTCTCGCACGCGTAAGAGCCACCCCTGTGCGACGATTTGAAGTGCCTGCAGAGACCGGACGGCTTGTTAAATATTTTTCCGCACAAATTACATTGGGGGATTATTTTATCGCTCGCCGTGCCGATGCGAACTTCCGGAGTCTCCTTTTCTCTCGGCGTTTTTCGACTCGCGTCGAGATTGGGCGAGAAAATGTTCATTTTCTCATCGAGTTCTCTGGAAATTTCACTACCGTCGCTACGTTTTTCATCTCGACGATTTTTCTTAGCAAGCTCGCAGTCAATTTTCGCGATCGAACTTTTTGCTTTATCACTGGAAATCTCTTTCTTTGCCGCCCCTGCACTTTCCACTTTGATTGCTTTTTTATTTTCACGATCGTCGCTACATTTGACATCTTGACGATTTTTCTTACCGAGTATAGAGTCAAATTTCGCGATCGAACTCTTTGCCTTATCGCTGAAAATGTCTCTTTTTACCGACTCTGCAGTTTTTACTTTGATTGGTTTTTTATTTTTACGATCGTCGCTGTTATTTATATCTTCACCATGATTTTTTGAATGATCTTCTACTTTTGTAAGCGTTAATACATCCAAATTGGGCTTCACGTCTTTACTTTTATTAGACTTGATTCGCAAGTCATCATGATTTTCATTGTACTTTCGAAGCGGTCGAGCCTGTGATAAAATTAGATTGATTTAAGTAATTTTTCAAAAATTATCGTCGCACTTGATCATCGACACTTACCGGATTTTTAGTATCCCGGGTATTGGCAATTATATCAAGATCATTATTTTCACTTAACACTCTGAAGGGGTCTTTTTTGACTCTGAAATAATTCAAATGTCATTAAGTACTGTTCTACTGTGTTTTATAAAGTCCTGCTCATAATAAATAAAAAAATTACCTGAGGGCACGGTTAGATATATTGCTTGGCTCCATGTTTCTCGCTTCGAATCTCGAGAAGGATTAATCTTTCTCTAGCGATGATACACGTCAAACCGACCAACTTGTATTTACGTACATTTCAAATAATGTAAACAAAGCAACGTAGACTCATTACATACGATTGGAGAAAATAAATGATCGAACCAGCCTTATGAACAAAATCGATTTTATTTCTAAATAAAATAATATTTCATCGCAAAAAAATTATTTCAGAGAGATGCGAATGAACCCGAAGAGCATAACGTCCGCGCAGATGTTCGGTCGTCTCGACGTGGCAACGAACGACTGGACCGACGGAATTTTCTCGGCTCTCTGGCGCAAGACCCTCAAGTCCAAGCCCGACGAGCACATCTGGCTGGTGCTCGACGGCCCGGTCGACAGCATCTGGATCGAGAATCTCAACTCGGTCCTGGACGACAACAAGACGCTCACTCTGGCCAACGGCGATCGTCTGCCCATGGCTCCCACGTGCAAGATAATCTTCGAGCCGCACAACATCGACAACGCCAGCCCGGCCACGGTGTCGCGCAACGGCATGGTCTACATGAGCTCCTCGGGGCTGGACTGGGAGCCCGTCGTCACGGCCTGGATAAAGAGCCGATCTGCCATGGAGCAGGAGGTGTTCGAGGCCTGCTTTCAGGAGTCGTTCGCGCAGGTCTACGCGTGGAGCGCCCAGTCGTTGGTGCTGGCGATCAACGTGCTGCAGTGCAACGTGATACGACAGATGCTGTGCCTGCTGGAGGGACTGATTCCACCGGCCGTGGAGGAGGACGATCAGCCGAAAGAGCTGGAGATCGAGGACGACGCGGAAATCAACAAACCCGTGCCGATGACTCCGGACCATCTGCGACGCTTCTACGTGTTCGCCCTGATCTGGGGCATCGGAGCACTGCTGGAGAAGAGCGGCCGATCCAAGTACGACGCTTACTTGAAAGAAAACTTCAAAAGTCTGGATCTACCGTGCCCGGAGGAAAGCTCCCAGGCGTCGATCTTCGACTTCTTCGTCAACGACAAGGGCAAGTGGGACCAGTGGTCGAGCCTGCTGACCAGCTACGTCTATCCCGAGTCGGCCACGCCCGACTTCAGCAGTATCTTAATACCCATACCGGACAACGTGAAGATCGAGTACCTGATCCACCTGATCGGCAAGCAGGACGGCGCGGTGCTGCTCACGGGCGAGCAGGGCTCCGCCAAGACCGTCATGATGAAGAGCTACACGCGCAAGGCCAATCCCGAGACCACCCTCAATCGCTCGTTCAACTTCAGCTCGGCCACCACCCCCTTCCAGTTTCAGAAGACCATCGAGAGCTACGTGGAGAAGCGCATGGGCAGCACCTTCGGCCCGGCGGGCGGCAAGAAGATGCTCGTCTTCATCGACGACATCAATCTGCCGGAGATCAACGAGTGGGGCGATCAGATCACCAACGAGATCGTGCGCCAGACGATGGACATGAGGGGCTTCTACTCGCTGGAGAAACCGGGCGATTTCACGACGATCGTCGACGTCACGTTCATGGGCGCCATGGGCCAGCCCGGAGGCGGTCGCAACGACATACCCTCGCGGCTCAAGCGCCAGTTCTGCATCTTCAACTGCACCATGCCCGACGACGAGTCGATCGATCGGATCTTCACCGTCTTGGGCCTGGGCCACTACAACGCCAAGCGAGGCTTCTCCGCGGAGGTGCGCGAGCTGGTGAAGAATCTCGTCTCGATCACGAGGATCCTGTGGCAGAACACGAGGGTCAGGCTGCTGCCGACCCCGGCCAAGTTCCACTACGTGTTCAATCTGCGAGATCTGTCGAGGGTCTGGCAGGGCATGCTCGGCACTCTGTCCACGGTGTTCGACAAGGAGGGAGTGCTGATGCTGCTCTGGAGGCACGAGTGCGAGCGAGTGTTCAGCGACAGATTCACCCACCAGGAGGACAAGGACTGGTACGCCCAGGAGTTGATCAGCATCGTCAAGGATAAATTGGGAGAGTCTTACGTGGACATGATATCGAATAGTCCTGCGTTCGTTGATTTTATGAGGTAAGCTACACCGTTGAAAATATTTAAAATTAATGTGATTTTTTAATTAAATTGTAAGTAATTTTGTATGAATCATTTAACGTAATCATTTGACATCAAATTTAATATAAAAACTCGATTCAAATCACATTTAATTCTTTTCGACTCAAGCAAATTCATTCATAAAGTTGAGGCAAAAAAATTCTTCCGACCTTGCATTAATTTTCATGTAGTTTTTTTTTAATTTTCTACATTTGAAATGTAACTCGTAGATCAAATTGAATTTGGTCATTTTAATTTTATAGCATTATTGTTATTGTTCGTACTTGGAAATTCATTCCTAAAGATTATCGATTTCCAAAACTTGCTTTGATTTATCCTATTATTTTTCCTTTGCCACTTGCAGATTTACGTATAAATAGTACTCGCCATCTAGCGGCTAATTCTGGCGTTAATTTTGAGTGAATTTTCGTAAATCTTTTGAGACATAAAAGCAAAAACTAAACCTGTATTGAAACATTAATTTTCAATCAAATTGTTTAAATTCGAGCGGAGAATTAATTTTCTAATTACAAATGAGATGTACGACTGCGTTTTCATGCGTTTATTTACCGTTTATGTTGAAAAATAAATCGGTACCATGCAGGCGTTTTCAACGAACATTTCATGTAAAACTACTGTAAATAAAAATCAGTATCTCTTAATTCAATTTTAATATCTGATCTTACATCAACTCCGTATTGAATTAAAGTTTTTTCAACTCTGTACACCCTAAATCAATCAATTACGATCCTATAATTCATTGCATACAGAGACGCGCCCGAGCCCACGGGCGAAGAGGGCGAGGACGCGGACATGGAGCTGCCCAAGGTCTACGAGCCCGTGTTCGAGCACCAGGTGCTGCGCGATCGCCTGGAGATGTTTCTGGCGCAGTACAACGAGATGCAGCGAGGCGCCGGCATGGACCTGGTCTTCTTCCCCGACGCCATGCTCCACCTGGTCAAGATATCGAGGGTCATCAGGCACCCGCGCGGCAACGTCATGCTCGTGGGCGTGGGTGGCTCGGGCAAGCAGAGTTTGACCAAGCTGTCGTCCTTCATCGCCGGCTACAAGACCTTCCAGATCACCCTGACCAGGTCGTACAACGTGGCCAACTTCCTGGAGGACCTGAAGTTTCTGTACAGAGCCTGTGGCGGACAGGGCAAGGGCACGACTTTTCTCTTCTCCGATCTGGACATCAAGGAGGAAGGCTTTCTCGAGTATCTGAACAACATCCTGAGCTCGGGAGTCATCAGCAATCTCTTCACCCGCGACGAGCAGGCGGAGATAATTTCCGAGCTGACTCCGATCCTGAAGCGCGAGAATCCCAAGAAGACGCTCAACAACGAGATCATCATGGAGCACTTCCTTCAGAGAACCTGCCAGAATTTGCACGTCGTATTCTGCTTCTCACCCGTGGGCGAAAAATTCCGCAATCGCGCTCAGCGCTTCCCGGCCCTCATCTCCGGCTGCACCATCGACTGGTTCCAGCCGTGGCCTCGGGACGCCCTCGTGCTCGTCGCCGAGCACTTCCTGCACGACTTCGAGATCGCCTGCAGCGCCTCGGTCAAGAACGAGCTCGTCAACGCTCTGGGCTCCATTCAGGACATCGTGGCGGAAAACTCGGTCGAGTACTTTCAGCGATTCCGGCGGGCCACCCACGTCACGCCCAAGTCCTATCTCAACTTCATCGGCGGCTACAAGAACATCTACCGGATGAAGCAGTTCGAGCTCGGCGAGGGGGCGCGACGCATGGACACGGGTCTGGCCAAGCTCGAGGAGGCCTCCATATCCGTGGAGATCTTGAAGCAGGATCTGGCCGAGATGGAGAAGGATCTGGTGCAGGCCTCGGAGACGGCGGAGACTGTGCTGGTCGAGGTCACGGAGCGAGCTACCCAGGCGGAATCCTTCAAGAATCAGGTGCAGAAGGTCAAGGAGAAGGCCGAGCAGTTGGTGGCGTGCATCGCCGAGGAGAAGGGTGTGGCCGAGCAGAAGCTGGAGGCGGCGAAGCCGGCCCTGGAGGAGGCCGAGGCGGCCCTGAACACCATCAAACCGGCGCACATCGCGACGGTGCGAAAACTCGGCCGACCGCCCCACCTGATCATGCGGATAATGGACTGCGTGCTGATACTGTTTCAACGCAAGATAAGCCCGGTGATACCGGACGTCACGACTCAGTGTCCCAAGCCGTCCTGGGCCGAGTCCCTCAAGATGATGGCCAGCGCCACGTTCCTGCTCCAGCTGCAGAACTACCCCAAGGACATCATCACCGACGAGATGGTCGAGCTGCTGCAGCCCTACTTCAACATGGAGGACTACAACATGGAGACGGCGAGGCGGGTCTGCGGCGACGTCGCCGGTCTGCTGTCCTGGACCAAGGCCATGTCGTTCTTTCACTCGGTCAACAAGGAGGTGCTCCCGCTGAAGGCCAATCTGACTCTGCAGGAGGCGAGACTGAAGCTGGCCATGGACGACTTGGCCGAGGCCGAGCGAGAGCTGTCGGATCGAGAGATGGCGCTGCAGGCCGTTAAATGTATGATTTTTTATGCAATAATAATTAAAAATAAACTTACCGATGCCCAACCACCGCGCACTATTATTTGAATAAATAGCAATTAAATAAATTTTCTTGATGTTTAATGTTTGTTTTTAGATTAAATTTTTGACTTGCTTTTAGATTTTTTTTAAAAATTTTCAAGACTATTGTTCATTCTATTCTTGAACTGTGAAAAAATTTTCTTCTTTCATATTTTGATATTTTCCGTTAATTGATTTTTAAGAAATTATGCTTCTGATAAACAGCCAACTTAATACTTTTTAATGTTTTCTACTCTTGCAAGAGAAGAAAATATCCCTATAATTATCTATGATTCTCGGCATTCACAAACGCACGAGCATATACCAGTGTAGAGGCGGATTTTGGAGCACGCCGTAGCGTGGGGGTGGCACCGGGTAGGATCGAAAAATGTTAGAATGAATATCACAAATTTTTATAATTAATGTCCAAAAGCCCAAAAAAGCTCCTTGAAGAAATCGTCACCAAATTAGAAATTTAAAACTGGTTCGAATTTGGAAGGAGAACATATAAACATAGATAAATACGATCATAACCGGTTTTCACATTGTCCTATAAACAATGAACGTGTTTATAGTAAAAACAAATAAGTTTGATGACTTGAAATAAGTTGAATTGTCTTTCCCAATGAAACAAGCCATAGATAAATTTTACTCATTCAATATCCATAGCGCTGAATAGAAGAATCCTTTTATCAATTTAGGCACCAAAAATGCATGAAAGTAAGAAGAAGTTCGACGAAGTCGTTTTAAAGGATGATTTAAATCAACACGACATTGTTGTTTCGAACGAAAAAAAACACGTTTGTGACATTTGTCAGAAGATATTCACACTAGAATCAAGCATGATAACACACCGAGACACAATTCACAATAATCAGAAAAATTACGCATGCGACCAGTGCAAGAAAATATTTGTGAAAAAATCGTGTTTGTTTGCGCATCAAAAATTAGTACACAAAGATCGTGAAGATTTCACATGTGACAAATGCCAGAGAAAATTTGAAAATAAATCAACTTTACTTAAGCATAAAAAAATATTCCACGAAGTTTTCAAAGATTATTTATGTGAACAGTGCGCAAAAAGATTTGGAAATAATTATAAATTGCTCTTGCACATAAAGATAGTACATAATGGGCGCAAAGATTTTCCATGCGATAGATGCGAGAAAAAATTTGGACATAAAAGTGAGTTGCTCACTCATCAAAAAGCAGTCCATGAAGGTCGCAAAGATTATGCATGTGACGAATGCGAGAAAAAATTTGGAGATAGAAGCAATTTGAGCACACACCAAAAAACAGTACACGAAAATCGCAAAGACTATGCTTGTGATAAGTGCGAACAGAAATTTGGGAAAAAAAGTGATTTAAGTAGACATAAAAAAATAGTCCATGAAGGTCGCAAAGATTTTGAATGCAACAAGTGCGAGAAAAAATTTGGATATAAGCAGCTAATGCTCAGACATCAAAAGACAGTACACGAAGGTGTTAGAGATTTTGAATGCGACAAGTGCAAGAAGAAATTCGGAAGTAAATGTGATATGTTGAAGCACCAAAGGATTCTACACGAAGGTCGCAGAGATCATGCATGCGACAAGTGCGAAAAGAAATTTGGGATTCGTACAGCTTTGATCGTACACCAGAAAACAGTACACGAGGGTCGTAAAGATTTTGCATGTGATAAATGCGAGAAGAAGTTTGGACACAAATGGGGTTTGATTTTCCACCAAAGAACAGTCCATGAAGATTGCAAAGATTACGCTTGTGAAAAATGCCAAAAGAAATTTGGAAACAAATCGAATTTGCTGAACCACCAAAAGACAGTACATGAAAGTCGCAGAGATTTCGCATGCAACAAATGCGAGAAAAAATTTGGACGAAAACAGCATTTACTAAGCCACCAAAAGACAGTACACGAGGGTCAAAAATATTACCAATGCGACAATTGCGAGAAGACATATGGAACAAAATCGCATTTGCTCTTCCACCAAAGGATAGTGCACGAAGGTTAGAGAAATTTCGCGTGTGACAAGTGTGAGAAGAAATTTGGAACGAAACATAATTTGCTCTTACACCAAAACATGGTTCACGTAGGTCGTAAAGATTACACATGCGAAAAATGCGAGAAAAAATTTGGAACAAAAAAGCAAATGCTTACCCACCAAAAGACAGCCCACGAATGTCATCCAGTTGCCAACTTCAAGTGAATCCGAATAACTTCGTTTTTATTCTGGGCGTTATTTCATTTTGCTCCGTTTGTAATCGAAGGAATTTTTCAATAATCGACATTTCTCTTTGTAAGAAAATCCTCACTATAAATTCGAATGTCGCTTTTGGCTATTATAACTGTTTTAAAGATTTTGTATGCATCTGTAGAGCTCAGCTGCATTTTTTTTCAACCGTTCATATTGCTTTTTTGAAGTGAATGAGAATAATTTTCAAGAAGTATAAAAATGACTATGTAACAGATGTAATACAATAATTTGCTGTAGGATCGTATCAATATACTATATATTGAAAATAATAGAAATAAAACCCAAAAATATAAAATTGAATCCTAATAATTTCCTTTGTTTTTTTTTTCATTTCGATTGTAGCACTTGTTGTTGAAAAAGAAGACCTAGAATAGTTGTTCTTTTATCTACAATTAAGATTATTAATTTCCAGGCAAATATTTTAATTCAATTTTTAAGAACGAAAATAGCTTCCACCTGCCTTTCAAGACACGTATGTTCATTTATAAAGCTATCGGTCTTCGTAAATAAAAATAGAAAAAAAAGTTGTAAGTTCATGACATTTATAGTTCAATAGGATGGCCGACAAGTAGACGTTTAGCATTTTTTACTTACAAAATTTTTTTTCCAGAATTTTTTATCAGAAAATGTTGAAATGAATATTACAAATTTTTATAATGTATGTCTAAAAGCCCAAAGAAACTCCTCGAAGAAATTGTTGACAAATTAAAATTTTAAACTAGTTCGAATTTGGAAGGAGAACAAATAAACATAGATATATATGATAATGAACGGTTTTCGTCCTATAAACAATAATCGTGTTTGTAATAAAATCAAATAAGTTTGATGTCTTGAAATTAGTTGAATTGTTTTTCCCGACAAAACAAGCCATAGATACATTTTACTCATTTAATTTCCATAGCGCTGAATAGAAGAATCCTTCGTTCAATTTAGGCACTAAAAATAGATGAAAGTAAGAAGAAATTCGACGAAGTCGTTTTAAAAGATGATTTAAATGAACACGACATTGTAGTTTCGAACCAAAAACCACACGTTTGTGACATTTATCAGGAGGCATTTCCACTAGAATCAAGAATGATAACACACCGAGACACAATTCAGAGTGATCAGAAAAATTACGCATGCGACAAGTGCGAAATGAAATTTCAGTTCCGAAGTCATTTGAGTAGACACCAAATATTAGTTCACAAAAGCCGCAAAGATTTTGCATGCGACCAGTGCGAGAAGATATTTGTGAAAAAATCGAGTTTATTTACGCACCAAAAATTGGTACACAAAGATCACGAAGATTTCACATGTGACAAATGCCAGAGAAAATTTGAAAATAAATCTACTTTACTTAAGCATAAAAAAATATTCCACGAAGTTTTCAGAGATTATTTATGTGAACAGTGCGCAAATAGATTTGGAAATAAATATAAATTGCTCGTGCACATAAAGACAGTACATGATGGTCGCAAAGATTTTCCATGCGATAGATGCGAGAAAAAATTTGGACGAAAACCGCATTTGCTCTATCACTTGAAGGCTGTTCATGAAGGTCGTAAAGATTTAAAAGTCTTTCAAAATTACTTATGTGACGATTGTGGAAAGAAATTTGGAAATAAACAAAATTTGCTCTTACATATAACAATAGTTCATGAGGGTCGCAAAGATCACACATGCGATAAGTGCGAAAAGAAATTTGGAAGAAAACATCATTTGCTCAGACATAAAAAAAGAGTCCACGAAGTTAGTAAAGATTACGCATGTGACGAGTGCGAGAAAAAATTTCGGAATCGAAGAAATTTGAGCAAACATCAGAAAACAGACCACGAGCATCGAAAAAATTTTGCATGCGACAAATGTGAGAAGAAATTTGGACAAAAACAGCATTTGCTCTTACACCAAAAGACAGTACACGAACGTCGCCGAGATTTCGCATGTAACAAATGCGAGAAGAAGTTTGGACAAAAAACGAATTTGCTTTCCCACCAAAGGACAGTACACGAAAGTCAAAAAGATTTCGCATGCGACAAGTGCGAAAGAGACTTTGGAAAAAAATCAGATTTATTTCGACATCAAAGGATAGTACATGGAGGTAGCAAAGATTACACATGCGACAAGTGCGAAAAGAAATTCGGATACAAAACGACTTTGCATTTGCACCAAAAGACCATTCATGAGCGTCGCAAAGATTACGCATGCAACAATTGCAAGAAGAAATTTGGGCATCAAAGCCACTTGAGAAGACACCAAAGAACAGTGCACAATGGTCACAAAGGTTTTGAATGCGACAAGTGCGAGAAAGAATTTGGGCAGAAACAGCAACTGCTCAGACATCAACGAAATCTTCACGAAGGTCGTAAAGATTTTGAATGCGACAAATGCGAGAAAAAATTGAGCAGTAAACAGTATCTGCTTCTTCATCAGAAGACGGTACACGATGGTCGCAAAGACTATGCGTGCGATAAATGCGAGAAATAGTTTGGACTAAAGTCACATTTGCTTTTCCATCATATGACAATACACGAAGGTCGTAATGATTACCCGTGCTACAAGTGCGAACGAAAATTCGGACATAAATTTAATTTGCTCTCACACCAGAGGACAGTGCACGAAGGTCACAAAGATTTTGCTTGCGACAAACGCGAGAAAAAATTTGGACGAAGACAACGTTTGCAAAACCACCAAAAGACAGTCCACGAAGGTCATTCGCTTGCCAACTTCAAGTGAATTCGAATAACTTCGTTTTTCTTCTGGGCATGATTTCATTTTGCTCCGTTTGTAACCAAAATAATTGTTATATAGTCGACATTTCTCTTTGTAAAAAAATCCTCGCTATAAATTCGATTATCGCTCTTGGCTATTATGACCATTTTCACGATTTTGTATTCATCTATGAAGCTCAGCTGCGTTTCATTTTGTTTTTTTCTACCGTTCATATTGCTTTTTTGAAGTAAATGAGAATAATTTTTAAGAAGTATAATAATGACCATGAAACAGAGTTTCATTACGAATAAAACACAAAAACATAAAATTGAATTTTAATAATTTCCTTTGTTTTTTTTAATATGATTTATTCGACCACCTACAATAAAGATTAATAATTTCCAGGTAAACGTTTCAACTCAATTTTTGAAAACGAAAATAGGTTATACGTGCCTTTCAAGACATGTACACTCATTTACAATGCTCTCGCTCTTCGAAAATAAAAATATAAACAATGTTTGAACTAGTCACCGCTAGGTGGCGTCGACGCGGATCGTCGCTCGCGCATCAGAATAAGACTAGTTGTAGGCATATAAGAGAGGCAATCTCCCGGCATTGAGGAACTCATCTGCAGAGATGAATGCTCGATTGTAAAAATCGATTATAAAAATTGTCCAACAAATTAAATATTTTATAATTAATTAAACAACCGTACCAATAATTCGTATTCCTTTGGGAACTGTGCCCGGGGTTTGATGTAGGAAACCCCCGCTCGTCCATCGTTACGGTTCTGTTATTTGCGATGAATGGTACACGATTGTAAACTTGGAGGTAGTGATTTTGAACTCCGGGGATCGTTGAGTAACTACCATAAATAAAAACTTTTTTGATGTCCGTGCATTTGTTATTTGTAATATTCAAAAGTGTTTTTACAGATTCAGTCATTCCATTTGTGACTTCACAAGTTATTTTTTATTATATCATTATTAATTATTTATTATAATTTATTACTTTATTTTTTTACTGGTATCCCAATGAAAAAAACATCAATCGTTATCAAAAAATGTTCCAGCTCAATACGACGCCGCCGTCGCTGAGAAGCAGCGACTCACCGACGACGCGAACATCTGCCTGCGAAAGATGACCGCCGCCACGGCCCTGATCAACGGTCTGGGCGGTGAAAAAATCCGCTGGACCGAGATGAGCAAGGAGTTCAAGGTCCAGCTGGGCAAGCTGGTCGGCGACGTTCTGCTGGCCACCGGATTCCTGTCCTACTGCGGCCCCTACAATCAGCACTACCGTGCCGGACTCACCACGGCCTGGATGAGCGTATTAAATTCCCGAGACATACCGTTCACCCAGGACCTGAACATCACCAATATGCTGGTCGACACGTCGACCGTGTCCGAGTGGACCCTGCAGGGACTGCCCAACGACGAGCTGTCGGTCCAGAACGCCCTCATAGTCACCAAGTCGTCGTCCTATCCTCTGCTGGTCGATCCGCAGAATCAGGGCAAGATGTGGATCAAGAACAAGGAGGCGCAGAACGAGCTGCAGCTCACCTCGCTCAATCACAAGTACTTCCGCACCCATCTGGAGGACAGCCTGTCGCTGGGCAGGCCCCTACTGATCGAGGACGTGGCCGAGGAGCTGGACCCGGTGATCGACAACGTGCTCGAGAAGAATTTCATCAAGTCCGGCTCGATCGAGAAGGTCGTGGTGGGCGACAAGGAGTGCGACGTGATGCCCGGCTTCATGCTCTACATCACGACGAAACTGCCGAATCCGGCCTACAGTCCGGAGATCTCGGCCAAGACGTCCATCATCGATTTCACGGTGACGATGCAGGGACTGGAGGATCAGCTGCTCGGCCGAGTGATCCTCATGGAGAAGGCCGATCTGGAAGCCGAGCGAGTGGCTCTGTTCGAGTCGGTCATGACGAATCAGAGATCGATGAAGGAGCTGGAGAGTACACTGCTGCACAGGTTGACCTCGTCGGAGGGCTCGCTCGTGGACGACGAGGCGCTGATCAGCGTGCTGAGAGAGACCAAGTCGACCTCCGAGTCCGTGAAGGAGAAGCTCAAAGTCGCGGCGCTGACCGAGAAGAAGATCACCGTCGCCCGGGAGGAGTTTCGAGCCGTGGCTGCGAGAGGCTCGATTCTCTACTTCCTGATCGTGGAGATGAGCAACGTCAACGTCATGTATCAAAACTCGCTCAAGCAATTCTTGACGATATTCGACAACTCCATCACCAAGTCCGAGAAGAGCACGTCGACCAGCGAGCGGATCAACATCATCCTGAGCCACCTGACCTACGAGGTCTGGAGCTTCACTCTGCGCAGTCTGTACGAGAGGCACAAGTCCCTGTTCACCCTCATGCTCGCCATGAAGATCGACTGTCATCGTGGCCTGATATCGCACACGGAGTTCATGGCCTTCATCAAGGGCGGCGCCTCGTTGGATCTGAACGCCGTGCAGCCCAAGCCGTTCCGCTGGATACTCGACATCACCTGGCTGAATCTCGTGGAGATCAGCAAACTCGAGGTGTTCTCGGAGATACTGACCAAGATCGAGTTCAGCGAGAAAGAGTGGCGAGTCTGGTACGAGAAGGAAAAGCCCGAGGAGGAGGATCTGCCCTGCGGCTATCAGAGGAATCTCGACGTTTTTCGGAAGCTGCTGCTCATACGCTCGTGGAGCCCCGATCGCACCGTGTCCCAGGCGAAAAAGTACATCGTCGAGTCGCTGGGGAAGGAGTACGGCGAGGCGAAGATTCTGGATCTGGACTTGACGTGGTCCGAGTCCGAGCCGAGGACGCCGTTGATTTGCATACTGTCGATCGGATCGGACCCGAGTCCGCTCATAACTGTACTGGCTAAGCATAAGCAGACCAGTGAGTAGGAACAATTTTGTTCGTTTGTAATATAACTAGCCCAGAAGAAAAAAATGAGATTTAATTGGTTTAAAATATTCACTGGGTATTAAATTTGTTACTTTTAAATATTCATATTCGATTATTATATTTGGTTCAATTATGACGTTTGTTTACTCATAGCAGGGTTGCAAAATTTTATTTACATAAAATAATAATTAAAATACTCAAAATAAATTCAAGTAACAAAGGATTTGGAGCATCAATTAGATAAATTTCGATCAATGAACATTTTTATTAGATAAGAAAAATTATTTAAATGAATTTCATTCGGTAAATACATTTATTTGATACTCGAAAATGAATCGAATGAATTTTGAGTGATAAATACTTTTAATGTCTTATTAAAATTAATGAAAAATTGAAAATCTATTGAGATGTGTAAATCAATGACTGATAATAAATATTTATTGTTCGAAATTTATCTAATTGATTTGCAAAATCATTTATTACTTGAATTTGTTTTCATATAATAATTGAAAAGTATTTATCAATTATTCGGATATATAAATAATTTTTTCAATTAAATCCCAACAACCCTGAGTTTTAGCTTATGAAGAAAAAAAACGTTACTGTGTGTTGGATTTGAGATCAATATTCAAAACGAACGACATTTTTATAAAATTTTAACACTTTTTGACCCGGGTATATTTATCGCTATTTCATTTTATTTCTCAGCACTGAAATCCGTATCGATGGGCCAGGGCCAAGAGTTTCACGCGCGCAAGATGATCAACGACTGCATGGCCGCGGGCGGCTGGGTACTCCTGCAGAACGTCCACCTGTCCCTGCCCTTCTGCACCGAGGCCATGGACGCGCTGATCGACGCCGACCAGGTGGACGACAACTTTCGCCTGTGGATGACCACGGAGGTGCACGCCCAGTTCCCCATCGGTCTGCTGCAGATGGGCATCAAGTTCACGAACGAGCCGCCCCAGGGCATCAGAGCGAGTCTCAGGCGCACCTACCAGTCGGTCACCCAGGACACCCTGGACTACAGCGCTCAGCCGCAGTGGCCGCCTCTGCTCTACGCCGTGGCCTTTCTGCACACCGTCGTCCAGGAGAGACGCAAGTTCGGCCCGCTGGGCTGGAACGTGCCGTACGAGTTCAATCAGGCCGACTTCGCCGCCTCGGTGCAGTTCGTACAGAATCATCTGGACGACATGGACCCGAAGAAGGGCGTCTCGTGGCCGACCGTGTGCTACATGCTCGGCGAGGTCCAGTACGGCGGCCGAGTCACCGACGACTTCGACAAGCGACTGCTCACGACCTTCACCCACGTCTGGTTCTGCGACGTGCTGCTCAGGGCCGGCTTCGAGTTCTATCGCGGCTACCGAGTGCCGCAGACGCGAAATCTGTCCAGCTACATCGAGTACATCAACGGGCTGCCCGCGACCGACACCCCGGAGGTCTTCGGCCTGCACTCGAACGCCGACATCACCTATCAGATACAGACGGCCAAGGGCATACTGGACACGATTCTCAACGTGCAGCCGAAGGAGGGCGGCTCGCAGGGCGGCGAGACCCGCGAGACGGTCGTGTACAAGCTCGCCGAGGACATGCTGGCCAAGCTGCCCAAGGAGTACAACGCGTTCGAGGTCAAGGAGGCGTTGAACAGGATGGGCCCGCTGCTACCGATGAACATATTTCTGAGGCAGGAGATCGACCGTATGTCGAGGGTCATCAAGGAGGTGCGCACCACCCTGACCAATCTCAAGCTGGCCATCGACGGCACCATCATCATGAGTCAGGGTCTGAGAGAGTCGCTGGACGCCATGTACGACGCCCGACTGCCGGAGAAGTGGCTGAGGATATCCTGGGAGTCGGCCACCCTCGGCTTCTGGTTCACCGAGCTGCTCGAGAGGGACGCGCAGTTCCGTACGTGGTGCAATCACGGCCGGCCCAACGTCTTCTGGATGACGGGTTTCTTCAATCCCCAGGGTTTCCTGACGGCCATGCGCCAGGAGGTGACCAGAGCCCACAAGGGCTGGGCCCTCGACTCCGTGGTCCTGCAGAATCTCATCACCAAGTACAACAAGGAGGACATCAAGGAGCAACCCACGGAGGGCGTGTACGTTCACGGCCTGTTCCTGGAGGGAGCCTCGCTGGATCGCAAGAGCGGCAAACTCGTGGAGAGCAAGCCCAAAGTTCTGTACGAGCAGATGCCCGTCATCTACATATACTCCATCAATACCACAGCGGGAAAAGATCCCAAGCTGTACGAGTGTCCGATATACAGGAAGCCGCAGAGAACGGATCAGAAGTACGTCGGCTCCATTGACTTCGAGACCGATCACAATCCCAGACACTGGACGCTGCGAGGAGTGGCTCTGTTGTGCGACATCAAATAAAAATTTATAGTTCTTGTGAACAAAAAATACAATGCAGTTTACACTTAAGAACAAATACTTATTTATTAGTTTAAAAATATATATCATATATTATCACCATTATTAATACAATTATTA
Source organism: Trichogramma evanescens (assembly GCA_902732785.1). Lineage (NCBI taxonomy): Eukaryota > Metazoa > Arthropoda > Insecta > Hymenoptera > Trichogrammatidae > Trichogramma > Trichogramma evanescens. The sequence goes on from CACVKI010138816.1 coordinate 52,818, forward strand.
TTATACTAATTTTCCTTACATCACTTCCTTTAGAGGATGACTAAAAAATGAAGTAAATTTATTTATAACAACTTATATAATTTTAAAACCCGAGCTCTAAAAACTATTCCAAAAATTCAATTACAGTATCGAGAAAATTTTCGATACACCTTATTTTGGATTCTACTTTGGTATTACCTGTACCAATTTCATAAACGGGAGGATGACAATATAATCGCATACAAGTCATATATTCAGATGGTTCAGTTGATGGAATATCGAACGACTCAAAAGTAAAATCGAAAGCCTTGAATAGTTCTGTAAGATTGTCTATAAGATTTTCTATGTCACTATCAAGCTGACTTTGGCATAACATATCTCTTAATACTTTCAATGTTGTCAAAACTTCACCTTGCCTTTCTTCAAATATATCAGTATATGCTTTATAAAAGTTGATAAACTTTAAACCCCAATTTATTGGAGAAATTTGAATGTTTTCTTTATACAAAACAGTTAATTTAGGATACTTTTCCAATGCTTTTGCAAGATTTTCTTCCAACTTTTCTTTTTCTTCTTCAGTTAATTCTCCATCTTTTATAAAACAGCTATCCGATACAAGGTCATGAATTTTGCCCAACATTTCTTTTGCAGCTCTATGTTTTGCTTCCTTTTTTGATCTGGCAATTCCAATTTCACGGAAAGTAGATACTGTACATTCAACAGTAAATATCCGGGCATGAGGTGGTCCAACTTCATCAATAGTCTCAAATTTAAGATCCTTTAAATGATTGATCATACACAGGTCCTAGGAAATAGACAATTTTAAGTATGAAAAAAGATTGCTTCAATAAGTGCAAAAAAATAATTTAATAAAATAATATTTACCTTCAAATTGCCAATTGCATTGTGAAAAGGCATGTCTGGTGGTAATTTAGTGGAAGTTGGTAACTCAATGGGTTGTGGAGTTCGAACAGGTGATTCTGTTACGCTTGGAGGCAACTGTGGCAAGTTGTTACGTTCAGCTATTTTTTGTAATAAAGCTTTTGCAGCATTATGCTTGGCATCCTTTTTACTTCTGCCTGTACCTTGGGCTTTTAATCCATCACATGAGACTCCAACCGTGAATGTATTTTCATGACCACCGCCACCATCATGGATAAGTTGCCAATTGGGTACAAAACCTTGCTTAATCATCATTTCTTGTAATAAAGAAACTGGTGTCTTTGCTTGTTTTATGGATAAACTCATGGCTGAAATTAAAATGAATGAATTCATCTTGAATTAGGAATCAGCAATTAAAAACTTCATTTTCTTAGAAGTAATAACATCAATCTTGCCTACCTGATTATATTTCAGACGTAAACGACAAACTAATTAAAAACAATTATAAGAACCACTTCTCACGATAATTTTTTGCCTAAACTAAAACATACAGGACAAAGATATTCTGCCCATTCAATTTATTGTGGTATTCGCTGCAACTAAGAGCAGACTGAAAACTGTTTACACTGGACTGGACCGAAACACGACGTGACGCGCCATAAGTATCACTGATAATCTCCACGAATGACGCATCTCTTGGCGAGCGGAACAAACTCGACGTTTTGCAGGCTATGAAAAAAATATCAAAACAAACACGTTTGAACGAGTTTTTTTCTGCTGTTACAAGTTGTCATCCTAGTTGTTGATAATAGTTACTCTTGCATTAACGAATAAAAGTTGCGTCGATTATTACAAAAATAAATTGTAAATACTGTCAGAAATGCAAAGTTTTTGATAAATAGTGCCTTCTAACCTCACAATCTGTCCAGTCTAAATTGAAAGTTGCCAAGAATTTTAGATAAGCATTTATTTATCACTCAAAATGAAGAACTTGAAGGAATTAGGACGATTCGTTAATTTAATAAGAAATACAAGAGTGAATATCTTCAATTTCCAATCTCGAGATTATACTTGTATCTGCATAAGCAGTTCCCCAGAAGTAAATAATAATACTAAAAATCCTCTTTTATTTAAAAATGAATGTTCAGTCGTTAAACAGAATAACATTATTTTGAATTGTGGTTCACAATTAAGAAGTATATTTAGCTCTCAAACTTTGGAAAAGGGCAAAGATCGAGGTGGAGGTAAAGATAAAAAAAAACCAAAAGGAGGAAAACTTGATCTGCGAGAATTATCAGGAGTACTCGATGTCGAGGGACTGAGTGATCAAATGAGTAAGTGTGTGGAAAATATGAAAATGGATTTCGTTAAAAATCTAACTGTTCGATCAACAACTGGAGCAATAGACAATTTGCCAGTCAAAGTTGATGGCAAAGAATATAAGCTACAAGAACTTGCACAAATTGCTAGAAAACCCAAAATGTTAGTGCTTAATTTAGCAGCTTTTCCAACAGCTATTCCTCATGTAATTAAAGCTGTGGAGAAAAGTGGTTTAAATATCAATCCTCAGCAGGATGGTACCACTGTGTTTATGCCAATTCCTAAGTAAGTATATTGAAGAAAAATAAACAGAAATTAAAATATTCTTTATTAAAATACTTCATGAATTTGCAGAGTTACCAAAGAACACAGAGAGACATTGTCAAAAAATGCAAAGGCAATATTTGTTAAATATCGAGATCAGATAAAAGATATTAGAACCAAGTCAGTAAAGTCATTAAGTAAAAAAGACGGTATTTCACAAGATCAAATTAGAAGAATGCAAACTCAAGTTGAAGGTTTATGCGAGAAATACTTGAAAGAAGCAAATTTGATTTTGGAATCCAAACAAAATGAGCTGACAGGTGGTAGTGATTAAATCATTTCTATTTCTCATGAGATTATGTAAATTGTAAAAATTAACTAACTGTTATTGTTTTTGAAATTCACTTAATATTTATAATCTTGATTTTTACTGTTTAAACAATGGTTTCTTAAACAAATATTTATTTTTATTTGTATTACCTTGTGCACAAGTTGATTATATATCATAGATCATACATACAAAGCAACGATAGGATTCACTTATTGTCAAACATAATTTTTTTTACTTTTTTTTATTGGATATAGTTTATATACTTAAAATAACTTATTTTATGTACATAATAATTATACATTTTTACATCTTAAAGATTCACATGTTCTAATTTGGCTTTACATTTTTGTCTCTCATGTATTCTGTAATGGCATTGCACATGATAGTTGCAGCTTTGGCTATAGTTTCAGCAGAATGAAAAGCAATACTGATTCTTATACAATTTTTTGATTCGCCGTGATTGGAAAATCTAGCTCCAGGTATTGCCATTACTTTGTAAACCTGCTTGCACCACTCCATGAACGGAAGAGCATCAATGTCTTAAAAAAAAAAGTTGAAATCATTCTCATTTGTATATTGATACTTATTAATTGACACTTTTTCAAGTGTATTATTATTACCTTCAGGCAATTTTATCCACACAAAGTATCCGCCTTCAGGATGATTGTACGAACAATAATTTGGCAAATGTTCATCCAGTACATCACACAGTGCTTTCATTCTCCCCTGTCAAAGGTCATGCAAAAACAAGAGTATAGTGAAGAAAAAAAAAATGTTTTCAACATTGTATACTACCTTGTAAGTCTCTATCAGACTGTCTAAATACCGATCTTCTAATTTAAGGTGCAAAAGACTCGCAACCAGTCCTGACACATAATGATTGACGGCTCCTCCGCTCTTCAATATACCTCTGAAATCCGAATATCAAGTCACTGTTCTGGATGTTCATCTGGTGTACAAAGATCAAGCATTACTCACGAATTTTTCAAAATATTTACAACTCTTGGGCCGCACTCGATCCAGCCGACTCTCAACGCCGGCGACAGAATTTTCGAAAAGGATCCGTTCGAGATGATATTTCCACCGGTGTAGTCCGGATCCTTCGAGTCGTCGTAATTGAAGAGTCTGTGTGGTGGATATTCGTTGTTGTAATGAAGAAGATTGTAGACGTCGTCGCAGACCACGGCGAAGGCGTTGTCCCGTGCCATTTTCACGACCCTCCTGCACATGTCTGCGAAAAAAAATCGACTCAATGAAAATAATTGTAACGGAATCTAATCGCGACCAAAAAAAAAGTCGTAATAACCGGGTGTCAGGGTCATTCCCGTGGGGTTATGAAAGGTCGGCACCGTGTAGTACATGGCCCAGAATATTTTGTTCTCGTTCAGCGTGTAGCTCTTGTGCCTCTCCGCCCGCACCAGCTTCTCCAGCTCGTCCAGGTCGACGACGTCGTTCTTCATGGGCACGGAGACGACCCGCTTGAGGGGGAACTGCTTGAAGGCGTCGAGGGCGATCATGTAGGTGACCTCGTCGACGAAGATGACGCCGTCGGGCGCCATGACGCTCGTCAGGATGAGCTGGAGGCCGTGGGTCGCGCCGCACGTGAGTATCAGGTCCTCGCGGGCCACCGGGTCGCCGTAGCGCCGCGTCAGGAACTTGGCCAGCTCCTCCCGGCACTCCCACAGGCCCGACGTGATTCCGTACTGGAAGAGATAGTACTTGCCCTCCTTCTCCTCCTCTTCCTGCGGGAAAATCGCAAATTCGTATTTATAAAACTGCCCAATCACGTTATCGTTATCACTGCTTTTGTATAAATGTATTATGATTTACCAAACGATGCCTGGTCGCCGTGGCCAGCAGAGTGTTGCACTGCTTGAGGAGATCCGGTCCCGGCGCCCCCACCGACAGATTCACGATGCTGCTGTTGTAGACGTTGAGGGCCGGATCGGCATCGAACAGGTGTCTAAGGTAAGGATCAACTCCGATACTCATTGTCGTTCTAGAATTGGGCTTACGATTATTCAAAAGCTGAGCTGTTGTAGCTGTTGTGAGCAGCGATCGGTACGCTTGTCTACTGTGTGCGACAATTGTTAACATTTATACACACTTGAACGATCGTCGAGTGCGTTTTTACGGATCGACGCGCACCCGACAGACCATTCGTCAACGAGATAAGGAGTTTTGCCTTTTCATCCACGTTAGATACGTGTGTAGGCGTGTAGATAATGTTATTTCAGAAGTACAGCAGAAAAAAGACGTAAAAGAACCGCTAGATGTCGCGCGCTCGTAGACGATTTTCAAACCTTCGACTACTCGCTTACCTGAATGGCTTGTCGCGGCCGAGGGACTCCAATTGCGTTTTCGACACTGCACCGGACGCCGCTACCGACGTGCCGATTTTTCGCCTCGGAATCTCGAACGATCTCGTCCCGCAGACTCTCTTCCAGCAGATTTTTCCCGCTACCTTGCTGGCCATGGCTCGTGGCGCGAAAGTTACGCGCGCGCTCGATTGCAGAGTGCCGTCTCTGAGAGCTTTCTCCTATCGTCTAACGTCGTCGTAAGCGACGAGACTGGTCGGTGATCCGGTCAACGATGATCGGCAACGACGCACTAGACGCTTTTTGTTTCTTCTATATTGTTGATAAATATTAAGCCGGGGGTTGGTGCGCGCTTCTTTACTACGCATACACACGCCTACGATGTACTTTATTATTATTATACGAACGTCGATGTAATTGTTATGCGATTGTTTGTACACGAGCGCGCGTGCTCCGTGTGTTATATATATTTTATAATATATTACGCCGATAATCGTCGTATCTCTCGTTTCGAGAGAGAGACCTTTTTATTTTCGAATCAATCATCGATGCGCAGAGAAACGAGCCGGCTATTGACTCAGCAGAATGCGTCTTTGTTTGAATTTTTTTCGCGATTATACTTCGAGCTCGAGCTTCTCTTCGACGAATTAAGTCTCTGTGCGCATATCTCGCTCGGAGCGTATATAAGTTGCTAATAAGCGTCACGCGCGCAGACACGATGCTATACGTTATATTATATGTTGTGTGAGGATGAATGACACAAAAGCTATACAATCATTTATGAATTGTTGACTTTTTGTTGTTTTTTTTTTATTATCTATACTTTTGGGTTGATATAATAATATATTTATAAAGATATACAATAATAAAGATCTATAAAAGCTATATGCGAGCCACTCGACCGACTGGGTGACAAATGTTTCGTTGCAGATTTTCTATATTTTACAAAATCTCTCGGCTTGGAGATGAAAAAACTTTTATCACATCGGCGGTGGCCTGTATTCGAAAAATACGTATTTTCCTTAGTAATATTAATTGGTCGATCCGTTATTGCTCTTTTTGTTGTTGTTGGAGGCATGATATTTCATTCGCGTATTTTACAAACTTACACGATGTACACAATAAAAAGTAGTAGTCATGTATAGGGTCGTGAAATAAACCGTAATCTTAAAATTTATACCAAAATACAATAATAATAATTAGTAACACTTAGTCGATAATATGCACAATATTATAAATATTGACTTAACGTTATGTTCTTTTGCGCGTTGGTGTCCTTCAAAAATAATATATGTACAATTTGCTCATTTTTTTTTCGATGTCATGATTTAATTTTTTTAATAAATCTGATTAATAAATATATTACTTTCATAACAATTTAATAAAATTACAATAAAAAATATTTTTCCAACACGCGCCAGCTTTGAAAATTCACTCGATTATAAAAACGCCTTTATTGTCAATGATTCGCTTGACACACTTTGCTTAAATTTTCTGTACAAAATGGCACCTTTGTAGGCCTCGTAAAGTTACGTTGTGTATAAATTTTATAAATTACGCTCTTATCTGTATAAATTAATTTTCCGCTAGTTGATAAAACTAGTTGATTCAAGTACTTTTTCGTCTATTGTATAAATATTGAACAGTTTTCATATAGTCTACGTAGTTCATGTACAATTCAAGTTCTGTTGATATAGTCAATGCAACGAACGGCAGAATTCATGTTAGTTAGTCACCCATTGTACAAATATAGTTAAACTTTGCGCGATTGAATTTTCTCACGTACAAAAGAAGCAGTTTTAAAAATTTAAGTAGAAATGTTGCCCATCAAAAATTTTGATTATCTCTTTTTCGTCGTAAAAACGACTTGTCAGCGCTACTTTGGTCCTAAACACAATCGTTTACCTGATTTCGACGGTTTTGATTACAATGATTCGGAAGCGCTCTTCGATTGATGATCTAATTCCGATCCGGTACGTCTAAAAAAAGTGTACATCGAATTGATTAATTCAATGGTTCGTTCTTTCAATGATAAAATATTTCTATCACAGTTCATCGGTGTTACAACGAAATTTCGACTTCGTTTAACCGAAAATTATTAGCATAATTAAAAAAAAAAAATTAATTGGAAAAATAAGAAGAAAAAAAAGAATCGCAAAAATTATTTGTCATTCTACTTGTGAGATATATTTAATCATAATATATTCTCTTACTTACACGTAATTTTGTAAAAAAAAAACAATGACTTTAATTCAATCTATAATCTAAATTTATACACAATTTATAGAGTTTGTTCATAGTAGATGAGATTTATATTACGATCTACGATTTGTAAATTACACATATATACAAGCCACGTAAAAAATGGCACATTAAGAATTTATATAAAAAAGTATATACCATTTGCACTAAAGTTCATTGTGTAGAGCCAGGATAACGAGCGACACATCGATTTTTCATATATCTTTTAAATCAATTTCATTTTTTTTAACAGTCGTATCGATGCGATCGCACGATCGAGGCTTTTATTCATAACATTTTTTTATAAATATATATTCATAATTTTTTTGTTGCTTCTTCAAGTCAAGGTTTAACCCAACATTCTCTTACTCATATTCGTCCTTTCACACGGTATACGCATTATATCGTTACATAATCACAATCAACAAGTCACGCTCGGTTTTCACTCAAGGAAGATCTAAGTACAGTAAATTATTCTTTTTTCGTTTTTCACGTAATACATGTATAGGTCAGCGGCAATTTTTGAATCGCTCAAATTGCGCTATCGTATATATAAGGCGTCGTCGAACCGATTCAGTGTCATCTCTCTCTCTGTCTTTGAAGCACAAAAGATTCGTGAAATTCATTCCGTCTTAAGGGAAAAACAGTTTGGTCGACACCCTCGCGCGCGCGCGCGTAGACTGCACAAACACAACACCACCACACACACAAACATCACTTTTACATCGCGCGATACACAGAGTCGTTTGTGTATCGCATCGTAAGGCTCGCGCGCGCGCGTTATTGTTCGATCAACAACGATACATCGGGGGGCGGAGGAAAAAATTACAACGTACATTATATATAGTTTCGATTAGAAAACAATTAGATTAGGAAACAACTTACTTATCTCTATACAGCTGTACAATTCTTACGAGTTAATAATAATAATCGCACCGTTTTTTTTTTTTTCATTCGTGTCCGTGTGCGCTAATTCTCTCCTTTTCTTTCTCTGTACACAACGCGTTTATACAATTCTAATTAAATAAATTCGAGATCCAAAGCGTGGCCCACCTTCTTCGCGCGGCGGGGCACACACTCTGCTTGTGCGTATATATAATAAAAATATATTCTTTCGTATAACAAGGTTTCTTCAGACGGTCGTCTCGTTCTTTCTCAGCGGCTTGAGCGGCTGGAGCTCGCGCTCGAGTCGATCGAAGTCGTTGTAATACTCGTGGTCGGACTCCTCCTCGCTGGCGCGCTGCTTGATCTGCTGGCCGTTGATGCCTCCGAACGCGCCGTTGGCCAGTACCTTCTCGAGATCCTTCGGCGACGTTGGGATGCCCAGCGGCTGGGGGGTAAGCGGCGGCTCGTCCTGCGACATTATGTACTCGGGATTGTCGAGCGACGTCTTGCCCGGCAGATTGAGGAAGTCCGGATATTTGCGGTAGCCGTTGTTCAGACGCTTGGCTAGTGATTCTGCGAAACAAAACAAAAAAAAATTCGTGAACCTCTGATTTTCCGAGATAACGTCGAACGCTAAAAATGTCGACTTACCGGCTGAAGTGACCTCGCTGATCAGATCCATGTACTGGGTCTTGGTGGTGGGCAGCGCGGGCGACGGCATGAGGTAGTCGTCCTCGTCGATCGGCAGATCCAGCTTGACGCCGCCCACGGAAGCCTGCTGCTGGTGATGCTGCTGCACCGCCGCGGCTTCCGCAGCGAAGCCGTCATCTGTCACGTCACAGTCTGATAAATGATACGACAACGTGTACTCGCTGTTGTTGACGCACAGACGACTGGACATGGTCGTCGTGGGGTAATAATCGACGAGACACTCACCTCTGACCATCTTGAGCGGATCGGAGCAGTAGCGCGTGCTGCCGTTCTCCGAGATGGCCGACGAGCCGACGACGCCGCCGCCGTTGACCTGCTGACCCGCCACCGCCGCGCCCGACAAGCCGTTGTTGATGCTGCCCTGGTGGTGGCAGTGGCCGTTCGGTCGGCCGTAGTGCGACCTCTGCAGGGAATTGGTGACGCTCGGATTGGCGCTGCCGCCGACACCGGCGACGATCGAGCCGTTGGTCGAGCCAGCCGCCGCCGCCGCCGCCACCGCCGCCGCCAGCTGGGCCTGCTGGTGCATGAGCATCGCAGTGCCGTACCTCAGCAGCTCGCGGTCCCGGTTCTGCTGGTTCTGCATGGGCGTGGGCGAGTCCAGCATCATGGTGTTGCTGCTGCCCCCGGTGAGCGACACGCCGTTGGGCCAGCACGTCTTGACGGGGGTCGCGGGCGGCGAGCCCGAGCCGGCCGACGTGCTGTTGGACAGCAGATTGGGCGGCAGCGGGGCTCGACACTTGGGCTGAAGGTACTCGTCGGCGTCGACCAGCGCCTCGGGCCCGTCGATGGTCGAGGCCAGATTGCGGATCATCTCCTTCTCGTCCTGCAGCGCGTACGACGGCAGCCTCATGTACTTGTCGCCCTTGATGGCCAGATACCGGCCGGGGTCGCGCGACATCTTGGCGAACTCGTCGGCCAGCTCTCGGAAGCTCGGCCTCGACTCGGCGTCCAGCATCCAGCACTTGATCATGATCATGTAGACGTCGATGGTGCAGATGGCCGGCTGGGGCAGTCGCTCGCCCTTCTCCAGCAGCTCGGGCACGTTGCGCGCCGAGACGCTCTCGTAGGGTCTACCGCCGTACGTCAACACCTCCCAGATCGTCACGCCGAACGCCCACACGTCGGACTTGTGGGTGAAGATCCGGTGCTGTATGCACTCGAGGGCTAACCACTTGATGGGCATCTTACCGCCCGCGGCTTTGTACTGCTCCTCGTTGATGTCGAGGAGCTTGGCCAGACCGAAGTCGGTGATCTTGACGCAGTTGCCCGTCTGTACCAGTACGTTGCGCGCTGCCAGGTCGCGATGCACCAGGCGGCGCTCCTCGAGGTAGGCCATGCCCCGAGCTATCTGCGTGCACCAGTTGAGCATGGGCTTGGAGCCGATCTTGTCCTTGTTCGTGCGCACGAAGTCGAGCAGATTGCCGAGGGGCATCAGCTGAGTCACGAGCATCATCTGCGAGGTCATGCAGACGGCGAGCAGCTGCAGCAGATTCGGATGCTCCACCGAGGCCATGATGTAGGCCTCGTCGAGGAACTCCTTGCTGGTGTTGGCGCCGCTCGTGTCCTCGTGCAGCACCTTGATGGCCACGGGTATCTTGACGTTCTCGCCCTCGGGCACCCAGACGCCCTTGTAGACGTTACCGAAGGCGCCGAAGCCGAGCTTGCCGCCCTTGCGCATCTCCTCCTCCTTGATGATGCGCAGCTTGGCGAGATTGGGTTTCACCCCGGTCGGCCTCAGCGGCTCGTTGTCGTCCAATCCGGTCATGGCCATGGTCATCTTCACGGTGTTCTCCTTGGCCTTGGCCCTGAGCCGCCACTGGTACATCATCAGGCCGGCGAAGGCCAGAAAAATGATGACGAAGATCCCGACGCCGCCGAGGATAGCCGGTTGCAGCTCGGTATCGAAGGCGAACGCTCGCTCCTGCGAGCAGTAGATCTCGCCCTCGTTCACGGGGAAGTTCTTGTGCGGGAACTCGGGCGGGCAGGCCTTGGTGCAGTTGAACAGGGTGCTGTTGTCCTGACTGAGATCGTTGCTGCTGTCGCTATCGAGGAAGACCTTGAAGTTGCGACACTTGGTGCAGTCGGTGCTGTCGGGTCCGTGGCAGCCGAGGCACTCGGCGTGACAGGCCAGACAGTTCTGGGTGCCGGACTCGACGTAGTAGTCGGCCGGGCACTCGAGCTCGCAGTGATGGCCGCGCTTGTACTTGACGCACTCGAGGCAGACGGTCTCGTGGGTGCCGTAGCCGGTGCACTTGGCGCAGCCCTGATGGCACATGCGGCAGATCTCCTTGCCGGCCAGCGGTTTCAGGGCGCCCTGCTCCTGCGAGCTCACCCACTCGCGGAAGTAGCCGTCCGGGCAGACCTCCTTCTTCTGCAGGCAGCCCTCGGGCAGCTGGGCCTCGCTGTTGGACGACATGATGGCCTTGTCGCAGCTGTGGCAGCCATTGGGGCCGATGTTGTTCTCGGGGCCCTCGCAGCCACCGACGCAGTTCTCGTGGCAGGGCTTGCAGACGCCGCCCTCGTTGTACTTGGAGGAGGGACACTCCTTGACGCAGAACGGGCCGTCGCGCACGTGCTTGCAGCTGACGCAGTGCTCGGCCGATGGCCCCGTGCACGTGCCGTTGCACTCCTCGTGGCACGGCATGCAGTTCTTGCTGTCGGCTTGATAGATTCTGTAAAATGAGCGAAAGATCGATTGATTTACTTGATTCGTTCGAAATTCGAGTGTGCGTTGATGGTTGGAAAAACGAATGCTTACCCTGGGGAATTACAGTTTTTGACGCAATTGTTGTTGAGCATGAAGTTCTTGCAGGACAGACACTGATGCGCTCCGGGACCCCAGCAGCCTTCCTCGGAGCATTGCTCGTCGCATACCAAGCCCTCTTTGACTAAATTAAAAAAATGTAAATCGATAAGTTACACAACTCTCTATTGGTTTCAGCGAATCAATGCGATTAAATTTAAAAAACCAAGTACTCACTGCACTCGGTCTGGTTCTTGTTGTTGGCCAGCAGGCTCTCGTGCTCCGGCGACTTTCTGATCTTGTCCCAGTTGATGGTGCTGGCGTAGCACAGATCCTTGTTCTCGAGTATCGCCACCGAGCCCGAATTGATCTTCCTCAGCGAGCTCAGCTGCAGCGACACCAGCGACGTCTTCACTATGTACAGACTGGAGAAGTACTCGGTCAGCGCTCGGCCCCCTATCACCTCCAAATTCCTGAAGTACGAGAGATTTTTGAAATTCTTGTCGTCGCCCTGGATATTGAGATAGCCCGTGATCTCCTTCAACGTGCTGAAGACCTCGAGGCGGTCCGGGTGCATGGGCTCGAAGCGCGAGCCGAACGAGCCGTTGTTGGAGAATATCTGCTGGTAGCCCTTGAACGTGTGATCGAATATGCTGATCGAGCCCTCGATTATCGTGCAGTCCTTGAAGCTGTCGATGTTGCCCGAGTGCACGGTCTGGTCGCCCTGGCAGGTCTTGGGGCAGGAGCCCTCGCACGGCACGCACTCGCCGTTCAGCGCCTTCTTCTTGGGCGGACAGGATCGCACGCAGGCGCCGTTGTCCTTGAGCAGATGCTCCGGGCACTTCCTCACGCAGGTGGCGCCGTAGGCGTACTTTCCGTCCGGGTTCACCTCCCACGAGTAGGTGGTCGGGTTGTACTTCTGCATGGGCGGGCACTCCTGGGTGCAGACGCCGTCGTCGTAGAAGTTCTTGCAGGCCAGACAGTCGGACTGTTTGGGGCCCACGCAGCCGCCGGCGCAGAACAGATGGCAGCACTCGCGCGGATTCGGGCCGAAGCAGCGCCCCTGCCAGCACTGGGGCGAGCAGTTGGTCTTGGAGAAGCGCTGGCAGTTCTCGGGGCCGTCGCCCCAGCAGCCCTGCTCGCAGCTCTTGTCGCACTCGCTGCAGGACCGCTCGGGCGTCGTGAAGTTGAACTTGTAGTTGTACTTGCGGCCGGACCCCGTGATGATCTCGTCCCAGTTGATGGTCTTGATGTGGCAGAGATTGTAGTTCTGTATCACCCCCACGCTGCCGTTCAGTATGTCGCGCAGCGCCGGCATCTCCAGATTGAACATCTGGCTGTTCATGACTATGAGGGCGAACTCCTGCTTCTGGATCTCCACGCGGAAGAGGGTGCGGCCGCGAATGATCTGCAGGCGGGGCAGCACGACGCGGGGCACGTCGACGTGCGAGATGAGCACGTAGCCGGTGACCTCGCGTATGTGCTGGAGAAAGCTGAGATCGTACTCGGGGCTCTGGAGCCAGGTAATCTCGAGATTGCCGTCGACGTAGGTGCAGTTGGTGTAGCGGTCGCGCAGGTTGCGGTAGTGGTGCTGCTTGTTGGACGGCACCGACAGCCGGCCGTTCGTGCCGATGCATACTGCGAACACAGGACAAAAACGATAACAGTTAGTATAAGGATGCTTATTACGATAAGAGAGAGAGACAATAACAATTTTGAGATTTAGAACCAACTATTATGTAATGTGTGCAGGGTATAATATAATATATCTCATTAAGCTTTTGCTCGGACTGTATATACGCGTGTGCGCAGCTAATTAGGCAACCGGTAAATGTGTAGGCGTACGTGCGCATACGATCGTATACGCTTGTCTTGATCTACGGCCGGACATAATAACGGACTTCCGAACTCTCACCTCTGCTGCTGCAACTGCTGCATATGTGTATAATGTGGTTCGCGCGAGCGCAACGAGACAGGAGAGAATAAGGGTGTATTTAGCTCTTTAACAACCCGACAGATGGCTATTATAAATTAGCATTTGGAGAGACCGCACAGCGATACAGTCGCAGCGCGAAGGAGACAATCGGCTTTTCGACGAGATGCGGACAATGATCGATGTGCGGCGGTTTCTTTCTATGGATGCCTCTTTTTTTCTTTCTTCTCGTTTCGCCGAAGCGACGAGGATAATCCGATTTATAAAAAAAAAATAAGAGCGATCTGTGCTGCTAAACATTTTTGAGGCTATTCAGATCGGCGTAAGTAGTCGCGAAACAATAAAGAACGGTGTCTGTCATAATAATAATTGACATCAACTCGAGCGATTCGGTATTTCATAAAATTACAATTAAAAATGCGCTTCGTTTCTCTTCAAAAATTAATTTATTTTTATTTCAAACTTAAACAAACTTAAACATTGTTTTTTCATAATAAGATAGAATCATATATAATTTGACATTTCGAACGTGTACATTAGATATTATTTTGCGTTACACAATCGTGAAACAATTTGACGTGGGTTTTGACTTATATACTTTTGCGTGAGTTTCTTTCCGCAAATATCACACTTATGTCTCACACCGTTGTGCACCGTATCGATATGGTTTCGAAGATAGTCTTTTCTCGACAATATCTTTTGGCATATGTCACATTTATGCGTGACACCATTATGCACCGTGTCGACATGGTTTTTCAGATAATTTTTTCTCGTAAATGTCTTTTGACACACATCGCATGTATGAGCGAAACCAATATGCACCGACATAATGTGACTTTTGAGTTTGTACTAAACGAAGCAAAACTAAGTCAATATAATTCTATCCTCAAAGAATTAATATATCGTTATTACGAAAAAACGAGGAATTAAAAATAATTCTACGGTACGCGCGAAACGCACCGAGAAAGAGCTAGTTCACATAAACGCGAATGGAAAGGATTGCGATGTAGATCGTAGGAACATATACACACGAAGCTCGTGTATATAAAGTCATCCATCATATCGCATAATCATTCATCCATCGGCTGGAAAAAAGGAGGGAGAGAGAGTAAAAGAGCGAAGGATTTGCCTTGCACTTCCGGTCAAACGTCTATGTTATATAGCTCCGTGCTTGTATATATAGTAGACGAAGAACAAAAAAAAGGCATCCATATAGCCAACGCAGGAGAGGCCGCGCGTTCGTCTTGACCTATGGCAAACAAGCTCCGACTATAAAGTGCGTATATATATGTGCACACACGCGTATGTATATAGTCGAGGCGAGTCCTGCACACACACACACACACACACACACACACACGTATATAATATAACAAGAAAGAGCCTCGCGTATACACACATGGGAGAAAGCCGCATGTGCACGTACGAGGCTGGATATATATACAGATAAAGCGAGATAAAGGCAATGGAAACTTTAGGTATATCTACGCACGCAGGATCCACCCACGAGAGCAAGAAAGAAGATATATATATACACGCGCGCGCGCACAAATACAGAGAGAGAGAGAGAGAGGCGCGTACAGGTACAAAAACATACACACACACATATACGTGCGAACTATTATATAGCTAGCGAACGCGCAAAATAAGTGGGCGAATGACTCTTTCATTTCTGCGCGACCTTTTTTTTTATTTATTCTTATTGAAAGAAATCGCCTCTATGAATAATCATATTTTTATACTATGTCCATAAGCCGTAGTCACATTATCGGTCAATTAATAGTGTGACTTTCACAGCTATAGTCGTATATACACATACATACGGGAGGAAGTCGTATCAATATAAAATATATAAGCCACACATTTTATTAAATATACAGTTGGTCGTCGTCGTCGCGTGAAAAAGAAAGGAAAACAAAAATATAAATCAATCCTCTCGACTCTAATTTGCTTTCTCGTGCGTAATGACAGTCGTCTATATAGACCACGTGATAATCGGCACTCGCCGCTTAATATGTATTATAAGAGAACGAGAACAAAGTCTCTCGTTGGTGCTATATAAATACCGCGAGTAAAGGTACTCTCGTCGGTGCAACAACATTCGCATGACCCCCGATAGTATATATGTACGTGTACGTATGCACGATAACGAGACGATCTCGCGGCGCTGCATCGAGCAAGAGGCCATTAAGAAACTTGTCGCCTGCAGGATCGTCCGTATATATATAAGAGCGTGTGTAAAATACGTTTGCATATCCTCTACACACACATTTATACGCGTTCATAGGTCACACACATAGGCGCGCGTTCATTACGCCGTGTTGTCTTCTAGTTTGCGCGCTGCATTGAATTTTGTGCCTCGTTTTTCCTCGCCGGTGATTTATCATCTCGTTGATTAATTTTTGGATACAATATAGTATGAGTATATACAAAGCAGCGAAATTATTGAATAGCAATGTTTACTCAACCTACATCCGGCCTATTTGTATGTTTATTGGCTATTTAAAAAAAAAAAATTCAACGACGATTGAGCAACTCTCTCTCTCTCT
>CACVKI010138822.1:0-11253 GCA_902732785.1 Trichogramma evanescens
GAGCTCGTTTTCGAGATTTTTCGTCAAATTCAGCCAAAAAAAATCGAAAATTTGCATTTTTATGAACGAAAATAATTTTAAAGTATATACTAATATATAACGTTGGATTCGTCATAAAAAATCCTAAATTTTAATGGTGTCAAAAAATTTTCTAGATTTTTTCTGTTCATTTTTAAACGTTGCAAAGACCATTTTTGGATTTTTACGCAAAAAAAAATCAAAAAAGTACATTTTTATCAATGAAAACGAAGTCGTAAAGCAAAACTGACTACGGCATTCGATTCTGCAGACAAAAATACATAAGAAAATGTATTGTTAAGAGCATTTTTACTCTCTGAACAGAGTTTGAAATAAATTGAATGGTTGACCGATTTTGCTCCTATTTGGAGCACGTTTTTAAACTTCAAAAATCGATCGACACCGGTTCCCGACACTTTTCAGAGGTTCTGAACCCGGCTTTCTTTTCGTAAATACTTGAACTTTAAGAATCGCCATGACGTAAACGCGATTTTAAACATTTTTGCAAAAGCGTACCACCCTAATATAGAGAGCACGAGAGAGTAGACAGAGCGCGAGAGAGAGTAGGCAGAGAGTGACTTACCTTTTCGAGAATGACGGAGGTACAAAAATCCATCGTAGTGGAGATACGTGGTGCCGCCTTTGTGGATAAGCTCAGCCGTTGGTTGTTCAGCCATCACGAAATTTCAACACAAATTTTACACAACGGAACACACACACGGAAGCGTAACGTAAAATTTAAACTAACAAAGCTAAGCACGATAAATCAATTCAAATTAACCGCACATGTATTATACAACACATGTATTTTACATTTAAATAATAACAAATGAAAAAATAGTTCTAGTATTTTCAATTAAAATTCATAATTTAATTTCTCTGAGGGTAAAATATAGACATTTAATCATTTTTTAATGTATTTTTTAATATTTATCAAACACACCCAAATAAAATAAAGTTAAATTATAATATTACGGTAATTGTAAGATTGATAAAATTGATACTTATTCGTTTATCTAATCTATTACTTGATAATCATATAGAAAACAAACAAAAAATTTAGTAAAATCAATCAAAATTATTAATAGTAATTAATTTATCTATTTTATCACAAAGATGACATTACGTCCACTATATGCTATATAATTGTACATTAAAAATAAATTTAAGAAATTCTATAAAATAAGGAAATCATTCGAGAAATTTATATTCCAAAAATTTAATTAAATTTTAAGATTTTATTAGGATAAATAATTTTCTAAATTTGTTAGGAATAGTCAGAGGTAAAGAATAAATTGTACATAATAAAATTTTATCAAAAAATATCTATTGGTAGTTTCACAATAAAAAATTCACATTATGACTATGTAACTTAATTATACATTTTCCGTTCAACGATACAGCTCAAGTCATCAACAAGTATGTTATCCTTGACAAATAAAATATCAATCTTGTCAGTTACATTATTCATTCACTTTTCTTCTTTGCACGAATAAGTATGTGTGATAGTCACGTAAAAGTGAGTATTAATGCTTTCTTTAACAGTAGAATTATTATAAATAAAATAATGATGTCCTATAAAAAATATGACATAATAATAAAAAAAATTTATAGAAGTTTCGCAACTCACAAGATGCCTACTTTTCTTAACTTTTTTATATTTTTAATCTTAATAAAAAAATATTTATTTAAGGTAGCTTTTTACTACTCACAAGATTCGTTTGGCTTTAACAATTATGCGTGTTTATGCTGTACTAAAAATAAAATATGATTCTTATATTTGATTATAAACACTACAAACTTGAATACTCTTTAATAACAGTTACTCATTCATATAAACAAATTGTAGCGATTACAAACACTACAAATTTGAATACTTTTTAATACCAGGTACTCAGTTATACAAATAAATATAAGTTACGCACTAAATTGGATTTTAAGTGCTTATGTTTACAAACATATGAAAGATTTTTTTGTTTTACTACGGTCAAATATATTAAAGTTTTTATCATTCCGTTGCATTTTAAGTTCTTTTAAAATTTGAGAAAATTTTTACAAACCGCGTCTATCTAATAAATACGATTAATTGAACTCTCAATTTGTAGAACTTGTTCATAATTTGGCGAAAAAATAACGATCTAATATACATTGTATTAATTTTGTTTTACAAAGCTCTTCATCAATGTATACTAGAAATTGCTTATAATTTAGTAAACCGTATTACGATTTTCGTTGGATTAAGAATCAATTCTATTTTCAGCGATGTTTGTCAAAACTTGCTACATAAACTTTTTCAACAATTTTCTAAAATTACGTACAATTTGTATTCATGTTTATAATGTCCTCAGCCTAAAGTTAACAATACGAGTTGTTTTTGAAATGTTGTCTCGATTGTATGTAATACAACACGATTGCATCACAATTGAACGAATAGTTAAAACTTTGAAAAATAATTGAGGCTCGCGGTTAAGGTTTCCCATCTAGCGTTAATTCCATTAAAAGATCGGCGGAGCCAACAATTATTATATAAACTTGTAATATCTATAGATAGTTTGAAAATATTTCAACAATTGTTTACACGAATAGACTATTTACAATTGAGCACTGATTGAATAATTTTTTTCTCGGAGGGTTTCACGCTTCGAGGCTGTTTTGAAATTTAGCATTCGGGAGAAAAAAAACTTGAAAGAATTCCTAGACCCATTGGTTTGAAAGTTTCAAGGAAAAGTCTCGAGAAAAACTTTTTATCGGAAAAGAGAAGAGCCAGAAGGCAAAAGCAAAAGATTGATAAATGTCGATCGCAAGAAGGCCGTCAGGTTTGGCAAGTCATTTCCTTTTTGAGCGAGTCAGAATAAAAATAGAGAAAGTATATAAGTTGGACTCGAGGGTAATTGAGGCACAAGGCAAGGAGGAAGAAAGAAAAGAAAAATCATCGGGTCTCGGGAGCGGAGAGCCGGGCTGGCGTGTCCTCCTCCTGCACTCAGTGCTGCTGGACGAGAGTCGGGCCGGAGCCGGGATTACGCCAGGGATCGGGAATGTCGTAGTGTGCCGGCACGGTGATGAGCGCGTCTGCGGCGGTGCGCGTGGCGCTGCAGTTCTGCGGCTTGTGGCGCATCGTGTTGACGCACTCGATGCCCATCTTGATGAACTCGAGCTTGTAGTTGAAGCCCTGACTGCTCAGCCGGATGATGGTGTGCAGGGGCACCTCCTCGTAGGGCAGCTCCTCGGGCCGCTTGTCGCAGAAGTAGCCGATTATGCAGCGCAGTATGGCCTGGTGCGAGATCACGAGGACGTTGCTCGACTGCTGCAGCTCCACGAGCACCGGCTCGACGCGTTTCATCGTGTCGACGTAGCTCTCGCCCCACGGGTATCGGTAGCGGAGCTTGTCCTGGTCGCGCCACGCGAACTCCTGAAATCACAGCCATAAACCGATCATCAGTGCTTGCCCCATCTATCACTTTTAAGTATCCACTAATCGGTGCTATTTGCATAGCATTCAAGTACTTTCCGATTCAATTGCACGTCAATAGAGCACGAACATTTTCATAGATCCGCATCAAATTAATTGAAGCCGCGATAAATTTACTTTGTGCGTAATAATTTTTCGTTGCATTTGGATACACACCTGAGGATACTTTTCTTGCATCTCCTCGTAGGACAGGCCCTCGCAGACGCCGGCGTAGAGCTCGTTGAGGGCGGCCACGTGCTCCTGGGAGGCCTCGATGCCACGGGCCGTGGCGATGGTTCGACGCAGTCGGCTGGTCAGAACTCGCAGATCCGGTATGTGCATCGAGTTGATCTTGCTGGCGAGGGCCTGGGCGTAGCGCTCGCCGCGAGCGCTCAGTACGGCGTCTCCGCCGATCTTGCCCAGCACGTTGAACTCGCTCTCTCCATGCTGCTCGTAACAGACAACAAGAACCAAACGTTTTACACACGAGTCGTGTCTTTTTATATTTTTGGATTTGTATATAAAAAATTTGACGACTCGCACTTCACGAGTTACGAATTGAATGAGTGATTGAAGCCGACAAAATATATCCTATAGATTTTCACCGTGGCAAATGTAGCTTGAAAAGTCTAGTCCAATGGGATTAGCATAAAAAATGAACGACGTTGCCCGTTGAAGGTTTTCGTGCTCGCGAATATATTTATGCGCTTGTAAGAGCATCAGCCCCAAGAAGACATCCCACTGCAAATGATCCACCGTCGACCATTTACAAAAACGAGTGTAGCGTGCAACGCGCTGTACTCGTGCTCTGGCCTTTAGCGGCGCGAAGAAAAATGCCGCGAGCTTTCGATTCGATAAATCGCTCGCCCGAGCTGTACAGTCGAGTAGAGCTGACTCGAGGCGTCATTTTTCCAAACGCAAGAGTGAGAGAGAGAAATGATAACGAAGCTGCACTCGAGCGAGGTAATAGCTTATAATATAGTACAAGCTCTACATTACGCCTTGCCACTGACGTGCGTTACTTATTACGTGCTCTGTATATCATAAATGAAATCTTGAATTTACATCCGAGCGAGCATTTTTTATTCACATGCATTTATTTTTATGTTTACAGTCATGATGCGTATAAGTCACAAGTTTCTCTCATTATGCATACAGTTCGTATGACTCAATCTTAATCATTTTATCAAATTGAAAATAAACATCTATGACGTTGTTGAAAAACTTTGCTCAAAAACGATCTATCAAGTGTCATCAAGACGAGTATAATACTAATGTTTTATTTAAAAACTGTAAAAGTAATTACAATGTATAAATTACAAAGATAATTAACTTTCGAAGAGATCCTATAAATAATATATGATGTAACAAGTTTGACGAGATAAAATTGGATGATTAAAAGAGTCGGCATTTAAGTAGTCTTTTAATTAGCACAATTAATGGAAAAAGTAAATAAAAGGCCCGATAAATGAAAATAGACTCTGTATTTGCGACAGCTGTATTTGCCATTTCATATTTACTTTTCAAAGCGAGGCGTGACGTCAATTCTCGATATCGAGCATCTTACGTTTAATGACTTCTTTCAGCGCGTGCATAGGACTTTGAGGGAGAGGCTCTCGACTTACCCTGGAGAAGTAGAGGGTGTGCGGTTTGAGCGAGAGTCCACCGAGGTAGCCGAGCACGGTGGTCTCGATGTGGCCCGACAGCTTGATGGCGCTCATCTCCATGCTGGCCGTGTCGAGGCGTATGCGCGGATAGTACGGCTCGTCCATGGGCTGATGCAGCTGGCGATAGTAGGCGATCTTGAGGCGCAGCTCCTCCAGGCCCACGGCCACCGGGACGCTCTTGTAGTCCTGGCTGTAGCGCAGGATTTCCCGGCAGTTGGCCTCGATCAGCGCCTCGTCCTCGCAGACGCACTCGACGAACAGCACGCGATAGTGCAGCTGGCCCGAGAAGTACTCGTGCACCTCGGCGCGCTGCTTTCGCGTGACCAGGGCCGCGTCCAAAATCTTTACCAAAAATATCACGGATTAATTGTTATTATGAAGATAAACGAGCAGAATTGAGTCCGATCGCGGGAACGAGCTATTCGCAGTTGGACAGAATTCACGGAGTCGGTGAATTGTCGTTGCAGTATTGACACGCGCGCGATATTTGATCGTTGACATATCATTTGAAAAGGCAATTCAATACTTGTTATTTGTTTATCGACAAAGGCCGCGCTTAAATTCGCGATTGCTTCACTAGCTTGAAAATTACCATCTATATAAACGTCCATACGATACAACTAAATGCATACCGCGAACAAGCTGCCAATTATTTGCAAGCCTTCGT
This sequence comes from Trichogramma evanescens, assembly GCA_902732785.1. NCBI lineage: Eukaryota > Metazoa > Arthropoda > Insecta > Hymenoptera > Trichogrammatidae > Trichogramma > Trichogramma evanescens. The sequence continues at coordinate 5,801 of CACVKI010138822.1, forward strand.
ATTCGTTTACTCGTATCTTTATATCTATATTTTTTCACGAAACCTCGAGAGATGGTCAAAACAAAGAACTGAACTTTATATTTCTTTTGTGGCGTGACGTTAATTGCAGCGTCGAGCGCAAATGATATTGAAAAAAACTCGATGCCCAAGTTGAGCTTATTTTAAGCATTCGAACGAGTAGATTTTCTCAGTACGTACAGCGATGGTATTTCCAGCGGCGAGCCAAGAGGCGCAGTCTTGCATTGCGTCTTGCTGAGCAAGATCGAGTAGAGCCGAGGAGGCTTCGTGATCCGGGCGAAATATTCCATTGGATATGTACGGTTCCTGCCGTTTTCTCCGGTAGTCGCTGACGCGCATCACTGCAACAACAAGTTGAAAGCTCGTTTCAGTATGTGTGCCGGATATACATATGCGCGCACGTGTATTATATGCACCGAAAAGCTGTCGCGCCTAAAGAGCACATGGCTAGGCGATGGACGGCTAGGCGCATTAAAATAGATTGAATCTGCATTAGGGGCAAATCAATTCTCTTCGGTGAGGTCAATAAACGTGGATCGGTCGTGAATGGCTATATATAATACTCGCCGCCGACCATTAGTTTAACTCGTCAAAACCCGGCTCGCGCAGCTTGTTTATCGGAAATTCGCCGCGCACGTGAATGGCACCGCGAGTTATCAAAACGCAGCTTTTATTGATTTGTGTAGAATACGCGCAAAATATGCGAATATAGTAGAAATGTTGCATACAGGTTCGATTGAAATTCTGCTCGTACACGCGAAGCCAGCTGCGTAAAATTGATTGTGCGAGTTACGGACTAGTGAAAGTGTCACGCGATCGTGTCGACTATTGCTTTTGATATACCCTACATATAGCTACGCGACCGAAACCGAATCAATTGAGCTTATACCTATTGCGATACAGTCACCTCACAAAAGCTTACACGTATATTTTTAGCACCCGCACTAACTCGTGGCTCATTTATATGAATTCGGTATATGAAATAATCCAATCGGTGGTCGAAAAATTGAATGGAAAAGTCAAAAAATGCTTACCTTTGGCGGACTCGCCATTCCAGTTGAGTCGTCGACTAAGGCAATGAGCTACTTGGCTTTTTCCTGTGGCGGGCAAGCCCGTAGTGACGATGACGACCCCGGCGAACTTGCGAGGGGGCTTGGACACTCCCGATACGACGGGGCTCCTCACGGACTTATCTTGCGAAGCTTCTGCAAAACGATAAATCACTATAATGTTGATGGCTGCTGGCTTCTTTATGAACAATGCCAAATATTATTATTTTAAATTCGGCGCTCCGGCGGCAGATTTTATATTGCGAATGAATATATAATACGCATCATGATGTGCTTTTACATTTTTACGACTGCACGCGAATACGTTAGGGAGAGTGAGAGACTTGAAATTGCGAAAATTATGAGCGCATCTAAAGTTTCTTCTCTCGCTCGCTGCCGCAATAGGCTACTTTGCATCTGTGAATATACTACGACTCTCCTGACTCCTCTTTGCGACATTTGCACCTCTCATTCTAGTTCTCAAGACTTTATTTGGACTCGGGCTACCTCGTGATGCATTTCGCCCATTCGAGACTTCTTTTTATTGTCATTATAACTCGGCCGTAAGGGTTGAAAACTTCGCAATGGATTTTTGCGCGCTTTTATATACGCTTTCTCGGCAATGAATCGGTGAGGGGCTTGACAAAAAAGGGGTATTAATCAAATTGAGTGAATCTTAATGCCCTTTGACAAAGTTCTAGCGAACTGCAACAGCTTGTGCGCATATAATTGTGCGAAATTTCTAACGATGCTGCGTTTCGTACTTATGTCATCATTTAGTTTCGTTACCTCACAAATAGAAATGATCTCTTTATTTTGTAAGAACGAGTATAAGCTCTGTTTTTATGCTAAATATATACCTTTAACAATCTCTCTCGTCTGTCGACTCTTTGCATTTAAATATAATGTCAAATCAACATCGCATTGCGCTCAATGCGGATCAGTTGTAAGTTATGAAAATAAATGAATCACGGGAGGCTTCATAAACTTTTGTTTGACGCATGGTAAATATAACTGTTGGAGAATAATCATCATTTAAAATATTGAACGATTCAATTTTGCAACTGTCACTAAAGTGCCTCGTCGTATCTCTCAAGAAGGATTGGGAATATCCAAAAACTTCAGTTTGACTTAAGGCCAAGTGCAGATTTGCGCCTCAAAAATAGCAGTGCATTTGGCTGTAATCGTCGCGGCACTTAGTTATACTGTCGCTTCGTGAATGATCTCGCACTCAACAAAGACATAAAAAAGCTTTGTAAATAATAAATTATGTCTCACTTCAATTTTTATCAAAAGTTGTCAAATAAATCAATTTGATAATGTGAAAGAAAATAAAATAGAAGTAAATTAAAACAACAGTAAAAAATTGCATACAACGCCTAAAACAACTTGAACAATGTAAAACTAATAAGAAACGTCATTTTACATCACTTGAAACTTCAAGTTTACAATTTGTGAATTTGAAAGAGTCGTCGTCGGCAATTTTGTACGTAATGTGAAAATCGATACGAACTACTTGCACGTGATTAGCACGCTATGTCCGCTTGACTCGCAAAAAAGCGATAGTTTGATCGCGCAAAGCTCGCATACACGTGAATGCTTGGTAAATCAGCATCGACATACTTCTTCAAAAAAAATCTCCAACTATTTCAAAATATTACGTCAGAGCCGAGTATTATCAATCCGTTAATACATGATCTAATACGGTCGGGGACATTTCAATTGCTGTAACAAAAGAAAAGAGGAAACCTCTTACCGATGTGACACATGTCGAGGATCGAATTGTTCCCAACGATTGCCTGTCTCGTGAGATAATCTCGAAGCAAAATGCAAATGAGTTGTCGTTGCTGTTGCTGTAATTCCTCTTGCTGCGCCGTAATTACCGAAGCGATATAACGCGGGTCACTCGAGAAAATTTAAAAGAACTCCTTGGAAAATCTCAGATGCGGTACGTGAACATATAAGAGCCTTGACGGGTCACTTTTTGTCGCTGACCAATACATGTATAATACGTGTGAGCTGTGGGTAGATGTAAAAATTGGCACTATACAGTCCGATGAGTGCGATAGTTAATCGCTAACTGAAGCGACGCGTGCGCCTCTCTATGACCTTATATTTAGACCGCTGCGATGCGTACATCGCACGTAATGCAAGCCGTACAAGTATTTGCAAACTCGGACGCGATCGTCGTGCTAGTCGCCACTGACTTATAGACGAGGAGTGCTGCAGCAGCAGATATTCTGCACCTCTGTTTACTCGTGTACCCGAGAGACTCGAGGATAACAACAATTTCAGACTTGTTCGAAACAACGTCACTAGAGTTGAAAAAACAAAAACACCTCTCGGCTCGGAAACTCGCTTTCGAGCTTGAGCAGTGGAGTAATCGATGAAACAGATTAAATGCCAAGCTCGAGTACCACTGCTCGAAATCTACGATGTGTACCATTTTTTATAGATTCGACTCGACTATTAATAACAATTTTTTTTTTCCAAGCTCATCATTAATTTGCTTTACTTTTATTATTATTTCATGGATATTCAAGCGGGAAAAATAATTTTTATTTTTAGAATCTTCAAATACACATGGAATGAATTAGTCACCTCGTAAGCACATTACTTTGTAAACTCTCACTTTGAAAGAGACACAAATTAATGCTAAATTTTGCACAAACGTGAGAATTATTACACAATTACTGTTATTGCACTTGCGTTACAAATTGTTGAGAGCATGTTATTCTCGAAGCTGTAATTAAGTCATCAATTTTGTAAAAATTGAATTTAATTAGACATGTCTGTAAATAAGTTTCAAAAAGAAATGCAAGAATATTATTGAAGAAGAAAAGGAAGTATAGTCTAACACTCGAGAGTCAGGATAAAATATAAGCTGTCTCTCGAGTGCGGCCGTTGATACGGCGAGATTACCAAATTATACGAAGAAAAAGAAACCCGAGTTTGCGGAGTTTCTTCATCTCAATCTAATGCACAGACATTAAATGTATAAACTCTGACATACTTGTGTATGTATATAGGCAAGCACGAAGCTTTTGCTGGGAATCGCATAATATGATTGTACTCTTCGCGCACGGTATAATAAGACAGAGCAGACTGCACGGCTGGTTTCCTGTTTTTTTCATTTTTGCGTTAATGCGAGCGTTGAATAATAGGAATATCGAAAGTTTTCCACTGATGCATCGCGCCCGAGCTTCCAAAGACTTTTTTCTTCTAAACTTGCTTACCCACATTACATACTGCTTCGACAAGCTGTAGCGTATTGCCACTTATTGAACATCGGCTTTCGCCTTTGATTCGTCATGGGAATTTCACATATTATTTTGTCAAATATTCTTGCTTCTAAACTTGTAAGACTATTATTGCGAGCTTTACACGTGAGGGGGGGGGGTAAGAAAGCCAAAAGGTATTGTAGCCGAATGCACCGATTGGCCGAAAATGAAAGCGCGAACATCTTTTTTTTATAATGAGAATGGCATGATAATAATATAATTATGTAGAAAATGGAGCGATATAATCACAAAATAAATTAACGTAATATTTCCGAAAGATGTGAGTCCGTCTTGTTTTAAAGATAATCCTAAATTGCGTAGGAGAAAACGTGAATGCCGAAAAAAGAAACACACTCTATATCGTGCGTAGCTCTGTACGTAAATGAAATTATCCGAAAATCAAGAGGACGTAATTCACGAGTAGTGAGCTTGTATTAATACTAGAAAGCGTCCATAGATGGGGCTGCCGGCTTGTATAATAATATAAATTGAATACCCTTTAGAGGTGCGAGAACCTGCAATCGCGTTATTTTCAATAATTTATTTTGATAGTTTAAAAAATGTTAATAATTTGTACATGGCAAATTAAACATGACCTTAGCGCGATTTTGGCCATCGAGTGTGGGGCACTCGACACCCGTGGACGAGCCACTCGACCGCTGTTTCAGTGCACCTGTGCCGCAGATGCAGACGCGCGGTATATTTATCCGTAACAAATATATTTACATATATATTTGTTACAACAATATATTTACACGTAACCAACCATTTTAGTAAACAAAGCCCTATGAAACAAATATTTTGTTACCATAATTTACATATATAAAAAGTATGAAGATTAAAACTATATGAGAGTTATATGTTGAATGAGTAATGTGGTTGTATCAAATAAGTTGATGACTCTTTGAATTTCTATTACATATTTAAATATTGAAAACACATTCAATTTGTTTGCAAGATACTCAAGTATAAAATTTATCGATCAAATTAACAGTATTTAAATAATACTAGTTTTATTGTATTAAATATGTTATATAATGTTATGAATAAAATTTTTCAATATTTTCCCATCTTTCGTTGTTAATTTATTCAAGATTTATACTAT
>CACVKI010138824.1:0-14542 GCA_902732785.1 Trichogramma evanescens
ATTGCTTCAGGCCTTCAGAAAAAATATAGATAGAAAATCGACGTTTATAGGGGAGGAGGGGGGTAGGAGTGAGGAGGGGGTCCCAAAATTTGGCTTTGGCACTTTTTCATCATGTACTATAACATACCAAAAGCGCGTCAAGATCGGTGACATACGTGCGGACGAAAATTTAAAAAAGTATTATTTTGACCCATATGTATAAATATGTAGATACGCGCCATGCATGATTTCGCTCGTAAATTTGCATGATAACGCCAAAGTTATAAGGCGCCACACTTCGTTACGTTTGAATGCGATTGTAAATTTCAAATGCGGAGAATTAGCCCGATTTTCCAAAATTTCGCCTGTGAAGACGAGACTACGAGCTTTTGTCAAGCTCATACCAAGATCAAGCTTGCAGGGGCGATGTGTACAATTACGAATTTGCATTTATAGAAAATGCCTTGATATTTGCCTCCAAGCTGGGCCCGGATTTTGCGCCCAAATTATTCGAAATACACGATGTAATGTAAAGCTGCATTATGTATAATATTGAGAGCGTGCGCGCAGTTTACGCGTGGAAACTGCCATGAAACTTTGAGGAGACAGTCACTATAATACGCGTCACTGGCCTACTACAAGTTCAAGAAGCGAAGAGAGAAAGAGAGAGAGAGTTGGCAAGTTTGAGGCCCTACATAGCATCTATGCAGTTTTCCTCTGTCTCTCTCAGCCAAACTATAAACTTGCCAACAAGTTTCTCTTCTCTGTGTACGTATTCAAGAAAGCTCTTGTTCCCGAACGTAATCTATCTAAATTGCATATATATCGCAGCCGATATATTCGCAGGCACACATGGGCGCCCACACTTGAACATTGTCAATATAATGTTATTCAAACTTTCGTTAAATAAATTTACTCTGTGGATATTGTTAAAACTAAACAATCCAACAGTAATAATCCTAAATTGCAGTCGATGCCTTATTATTTAATAATTGAGTGGTCGAACTTTCAATTGCGTCAAGCGATTGTTTCGCTCAAAGATGAAATCACGCCCGTTTCGAAGCTCGAGAAGGAAATGGAGCATGCACGATGCTTTCTGGGCAAAAACCAAAGAGAGACTACGTTGTATTTTGTAAACTTTGACCGAGTTTTTAATAATCTCTACGGGTGCGATACTCTTTCTCTCTTTCAGGCGAGCGCGTTAATATTCATTGCCGAACGTGTCTGTGTACGTGCCTATATGTGTCTGCATTGGACGACTTGTCAAAGCTAGAGGATGATCTATGGCCTACATGTATGTGCGCGCGAGAAACGGAAACGTCGCCGCGATCTTTTGAATCGTTAAACATGTATCATCGTCGTAGGACAAACGATGTTACGTTGAAGTTATAAAGTCAAATGATAGAAATTGACGAAAGAGGAGACATTGCCTACATAGGCGCATATACCTGAGCCTATCTATTTCGCAAAGCTCTGTTGAACTATTAAAGGCAATCCTCGAATTTTTCATCGGATTTTATTACAATTTACCTGGAAGCTGTTCCTGGCGTGCCTCTCGACAATGTCCTTTTCAACGCTTCTACTCTTTTTTCGGGATAAATTTACTACTCCTTCGTTGAATCTTCAATCAAAGGGAGAAAATGAAAACTTGAATAGAAAAATGCAATTCCAAGTTTTCTCACTGATGAATAACCTCGACTAGACGAAGCAGAACAAGGAACAATGAAGAAAAAATATCGCACCTCGGTATCGCTTCGTTTGCTGTGCAAATGATGCTTTATCGCAACTCAGACGTTTATGAATAATTCTTGGCAATAGCTAAAGAAATTTAAAAAAAAATTGGCACTGACACGCATGCTGTAAATATATTAAAATGCCGCAGCGGCAATTAACTCGCGCTAGCATAGAATAATATGCTATATATTTTATGAAAGCCTCTTCCCAGCGTCGATTGTCCGAGAAAGCACACACATACTGCAACATTTTCAATTACCCCAAATCCTCGGTGCATATAATGCAATCGACTGGCGGGCAGCAAGTATGTATATAGCTTAGTCTGACATCATCCAAGTCAGTCAGTTGGTAATCCAACTTTAAAAGCTTAGCGAATCTCTTCTCCTCCCTATATATATTCGCTTTTCTATATTATCTCTCACGGGTACTTATCGTTTAAATACGCTTGCTCGACCAATGTCGAAAAGATTTTTCGTATCAATCAGCAGAGCACGTAGCGTACACACACGCAAGAGCGAAACCAAAATCGATAAGAGTAATTACCCGCCAGTTCCATCGATATTCTCAAAACGTCTAGTCTTGCAAATTTATTCGTGGCGCGAATCTCCAGTTTTTTCTCTGCTATCGCGCCGCAGTTGTCCTTGCCTTTTTTCGAAACTTTTCTCTCACTTCATACCAAGGGAGGCACCAGTTTCAAGACCGTATACTCCATATGTTGGATATATATAAATATATTCCTTTTTTTACTATTTTCTGTGCTAGCAACAAGCGCGTAGCCCGTCTTTCTGACTAATTTTTATCGTACTTATAGCGAGGAGTTTGAAGAAAAGTTTCATACGACCTTTTTAAAAGAAAATGTGATGTGCTGAGGCTAGTTGTCACCCTCATTTGTTATTTCTAGATTACATGTTTGAGTTTTGAACATATTCAAGGGTCAGTATAACGTTAAATAATCCCAAAAGCTCACCAAACAAGTAAACATTTCGAGTAATTTTTCATCGAGTCACGGCTTTCATAGACTTTGTTTCTTTTTTTTCAACTAACTTCGTTGGTATAAGCTTCTTCAAATGCAAGACTTAATTTTGACTTGGTTGTCAAAGTAACAGGATTGCATTGGTCTCTAAAAAGCTCGAAACCCTCGTGGTAACTGAATCCGAAAGCCCGGTCGAAAGAAGAAATTTGATGCGTAGTTTGTTCAGGTGACTTAAAAAAGCTTTTACATGCCAAACCGCAAAGTTTGATTTAATAAAACAATATAAACAGTCCAATTTTCTGTATATTTATGTATGTTTTGATTTAAATAAACACATGGTGCCAAAAAACACGCATGTTTCAGCGAGCTTTATTTTAGTGTATAATAATCAAGCCGTTATTCCATGCTCAAGCTCTCGGTATAAATTCAATTAAGTTTTGCATTTTCATGCGATTAATCAACACTTGGCACACCGTCGAGTGCATTGTGCGCACTTGGAAAAAATCAACTTGAGTACAATATAGCATAGTTGGAGCGCTAGCATTCATTAATTATGAAAAATTGACGCAAATTTCTCGCGCAAAACGTTAATTGAAAGCGAGCTCGCAATAGCCGTAGGGAATAACTGGAATTGAAAAAACGAGAAAGTAAAGTAAAAATAAAAGCTGCGTGTATTAAAGGCCATGGAGCATGAGAGTGTCATCGCAAACGCGCGCTCGTATAATCTCTCTCGCAGCGTGCTAGCTTTGGCGCGCGTTCCCACGCAGCCCATTGGGCTTGCGCCTGCTCTCGATTGAATTTTACTCGAGTCTTAAAAATTGGGCAGGCAATTGTTCAGTTGAAATAAAGAAAAGTGAAATAGCTGCAAGAGTATTAAAAAAAGACCGAAAAACGATGGAAGTCGAGGATCGCGAAAGGTTGGGGCTCTGGACGCGACTTTTTGCATCCTCTATTTCGATCTCTCGCCGACTTTGTTGCCGTCGTCGTGGTAATTGATTCGATCAAAGTCGCACAGTATGAGCTTTTTGTGTTGTTTCCGTGAGCCATAATACAGGGCGCGCAAGTAGACTGGACGCGCGGTGCAGTGTCCATTCGCCAGGCACAGAGGGGAGCGCGTAAGCTGCTACTACTACTACATGCAGGCTACGTAGCGCAGCACATGGACGTAGGCGTTCGATGCCCGTTGTACATAGATAGGCTGTGTCGTTGATATATATATATATATATATATATATATATATATATATATAGGCGAGTCGAAGAGCGCAACGACGAGCAAACATATTTTCCGGCAGGCTATATTCGTGACCGTGATACGCAAATATCGGCTGCGCACACACAGGCGTGCACGAAGCTGACGAAGCGCGTGTCACTCGTTACGAATGCACTCGCAGACACATAATATATACGCACGAGTACATCATATATGCAGATAGCGCGTAATCGCGATACTCTGCTCGAGCCGCAAGCGCATCGGAAATTCGTACAGATTGCGACGAGCAGCGACGCGTTCATTTTCAAAGTTGATAATTGATCGACCAATGCCGGCCGTGTGTGCAGCGCGCGAGATAAGAATTGCGGCTCGACGACTGCACGACCGTCGACGCGTGTGCATGCTCGGACCTATCAAAGGCCTCGATTATTGCTTTCTAAATCCATGATCCATACGTATCTACGCGGTTGGCGTATATGCAGGATAGCGCAATCCTGCACGTCTGTCGTTTCGCTCGCTTGTTCCTCGACTCTTGCGATGCGCATTCCGAGTGTCCAGTCGACGTGCCGAGACCTTTAAAAATCCTGCCACCTAAGTTTTCTCTCTCTCCTCTATAGCCGCGAGTCTCGCTCTATTGGCCTCGTGACAAGTGTCTCCGGGTAATTCCCCGCCGCCAAGCCCATCCGCACAACAGTCCGCGCATAGCTTTCACGCCAGCTGTACGTAAACTGCCGTGCTGCCTTTTATTTCCTTCGATCGACGATCGCTTAAAACTTTTCGCTCCATAACGCGACTCAACTACAGCAACTCTGCATCGTTACATGTGGTGATTCAACGCGATGACACTTAAACGGTGGGTAACATCAAAATAAACAAGCGCACAAAGCAACGTTGATACATACAAGCTCGAGTAGCACTTTATAGACAAATGAGTCCCTTCTACTGCACGCGTATCAACGCGTTGTCCAAAATAATATGTAAACTATTGAAAACGATGTTGATACATCGGCAAAAGTTGAGACAAGTTGATCTTCGCCTTCAACTTATCGCGGCAATTTGTCCTGATACATCCGAGCGTAATTATCCCGGCTAAAGAGATCGTTCACTCATAAGTCAGCGGTGCGACTCGATCGGCTTGTTTGCTCTGAAAATGAATTCAAGTATTTGCCGCGACGTTCGATACCCGATGCAACAAAGTTCTCGTTAAAATGTGCTCGCTTTTTTGCAATGGACGAAATAAATGCACAGCATAGGCTATAAATAATAAACGAAACGTGTTACATATTATCATCTATGCGACTGCTATATATTCTATTCTGCCTGAGCCGTATAATACGGTAGTAGCTGCTCTGCGTTTCTGCGCAATCAGCCGTATAGTCTACACGTACACAATCGTGCAATAAATCATTTGCGACCATTTGTTTATGCTGCTTATGTATATCAGCACGAATGCAGTATAACAGCCAGAGAGCTTACAATACGTGACGTGTGCGATGCTGAACTCGCGACACCCACACCTGCCTCGATAGCAAGCGATACGTATCCGATATGTGCGCAAACGCACGCGCCGGCACGAAGCTCAAATTTATTTGAACAATTATTCCCGTCGCCTGGATGATCTTGAAAAAGTCATATTTATTGTGAACGAGCCGTTCATAAATGCTTCCTACTTTTTTGCATTAATTTAAGCCAGGCCAACTGTCCAGCGTGTTTACGCGCGACAATGAAAACTCGTTTAATGTGTTCAGCCCATCTGTGTATGCAACATCCAACTTATTTTTTCCAATTAAGAGCATTAGATAAGTTGACCTTTTTCTGGCAAATTACGAGCACTCGTCATATTTTCCTATATCTGCATCGCTGAAACAAAAAAGATCCGATTACGCATAGTCAACGATCTAACATTTGTGGAAACATAACGTCATCCTTATTCATAACTCAAGACCGATCCGTTGAAAGAACGATAAAAATTTAAATATTCATTTTACTGGTATTTGCAACAATTTCTGCTTGCATGTCGATTACGATCTAGGAGTACAGGAGCGCCCTTTCAGAAATTTTGCAGAGTATCATAAAAAAAAATAAAGCCAATGTAAAAAATGAAAGCGGCCGAGTAGGGATAAAATGCAAACCAAGACGCCAATAAATCATAGCAATCCATTAAAAATAAGCGTAAAATAAAATCATCGATGCCGAGCGCGCGTATTCGCGCTGTGACGCACAAGATAGGCGACACTTTGCGCGCGGCAATCTATTTAAAAAATGTATAAAAATGTCGGGCTTTCTCCACAGCTCGCCACTGTCTGGCGTCGACGGCGAGATGCGGGACCGGAGCTCGTACTACCCGCAAGCACCGCCGCGCTCCAGCAACAAATTCACCACCTTCATGAAGCACAACGCCCTGACGATGCTGACCGTGGGCGGTGTCCTCTCGGGCATCGGCCTCGGCCTCGTCGTCAAGAACTCGAGGGACGCCAAGTACAGCGAGAGAGAGATCATGTACATCAACTACGTGGGCGAGCTCTTTCTCCGAATGCTCAAGAGTTTGATACTACCGCTCATCATGGCCAGTCTTATATCGGCCATCGGATCGCTCGATTTGTCGCTCAGCAGAAAGATCGGCGGCAGGGCCATCATCTACTACATGACCACGACCATCAGTGCCGTCATATTGGGTACGGGCTCGTCTTCGTTCTCATTCCTATCCTAAGGCTTTTTATAATTCCATATTGCACGCTCGACATTTCAGGTATTATTCTGGTGGTAACCATTCAACCCGGCACGAGGCAAGATCGCGAAGCCACGAGCGACAGAGCACCCAGAAACGTCACTACCACGGACACTTTGATGGACTTGATTCGGAACATGTTTCCTCCGAATTTAGTGGAGGCATGCATTTATCAGCATCAAACGAAAATATCCATGGGGCCCAACAATACTCTAGGTAAAATCATTTTTTTTCATCTCAACTGTTAGCGATCAAGTTTTCGAGCGCTCACTGAAAATGTTTCCATTTTTATAATTAAAGACGACAAGTATTCGTGGAAAATTTCCTCATCGATGGAACCCGGTACAAACATCCTCGGATTGGTAGTGTTCTCCACGGTTTTGGGAATAACTCTTGGTAAAATGGGAGGCGATGGCAAGCCTTTGCTCAAGTTCTTCGAAACTCTTTCGACCGCCATGATGATTATCACGAACTGGGTCGTATGGTAATATAATCGTTCTTAAGTTTTCTTTGAGGGTCTCGATAAAATCCAAATTCCAGCTCGTCTGTTTTTTCTTATCACATATAGGTTGTCACCGGTCGGTGTTCTCTTTCTCGTTGCGTCGAAAATCGTCGAAATGGACTCGCTCGGGGACGTGGTTCAACAATTGGGCATGTACTTCCTGACTGTGATTATCGGCTTGTGCATTCACGGCTTCATTATTTTGCCGCTCATCTACTTCCTGTTCACGAGGCGCAATCCCTTCTCGTACATATCGAACATGGCTCAAGCAATGGCCACGGCTTTTGGTACTTCGTCGAGCTCGGCCACCCTGCCAGTGGCCATCGCCTGCTTGGAGGAGCGAAACGGCGTCGATCCACGCGTCACGAGATTCGTCATGCCGATCGGAGCCACCATCAACATGGACGGTACCGCCCTCTACGAGGCCGTTGCAGCTATTTTCATTGCTCAAGTTCGTCACACCTCGCTGAGCTTGGGCCAGTTGGCAGCTATAAGGTTTCTTTCATAATTTAGTCAAATCGTCCTCCAAGCGCCATCCAATCAGTTTTAACAATCGATCAATTTTATTCTGTTGCAGTATTACGGCGACCGCAGCAAGTATTGGAGCGGCTGGCATTCCTCAAGCTGGTTTGGTCACTATGGTCATGGTCCTCGATACCGTGGGTCTACCTTCCGGCGACATTTCTTTGATTCTGGCTATCGACTGGTTGCTGTGAGTTTTCTTTTTGTCTTTTTGAAAACTCTCCATTTACACTTGCAGCATGTGACTTTTAATTGCCATTCACAGGGATCGCTGCAGAACAACTGTAAACGTCGTCGGAGATTCCTTGGGAGCTGGAATCGTCAACTACCTCAGCAGAAATGAGCTGGCAGCCCTGCCCCATCACAGTGGCGGAGCTAGTGCCAAAAATGGCGGAGGCGACAATCGCGCGGCGGCCATATGAGATGATGGCCCCACGGAGTTGTAATTGCCCGTATCGAAATTGTAAACAAAAAACTTCAACGATCTAATATTTTCCAACAGCAACAACAAGCAAGAAACTATTTCGGTACCATCTTTTACAGCACCGTACCCCCATCATAAGATAGAAATAATTAGCAATGGAGCAGCAGTTAGATAGATACGCGTCGGTCAATGTCAAGTATATAGCAAGTTTCAAGAAAAAATTATCAATGTGACTCTTAAAAGATGAAGTAAAACGAGCAGCGATTTGTTGCCCGATCCACCATTTCCATCGAGTCAAGTACGCACTGCTGTTCTATGCTGTAATTATATAGATGGAGTAATTAATTAATGACTTTAACTGACAATACAAGTAAATATTACACACATGCTCATCAATGTCTCCTTGAAGAGAAGGCATAAGAGTTGGGAAAATTTGCCAAATACATATTGCTGTAAGCACTAGCTTATAATGCATCGGTGCGCTTGACAATATATTAGTACGCTTTGCAGTAATTTTCTTGTCACGAAATACGCCATAATATAAATGAACACCACATTTGTGCAATACATGTAAAACAAGAAGCTTTCGCGATTCCTGGGCGAGTATTTACTGCAATTTAATACGTCGATTAGACGTAATTTTTGTTTTTAAAAAATTACGCCAACTGACGAGTTCGTCATTTTCAATCTTTCGCCTAAAATGATGAAAAAAGTTCAAGGAATTCATGAGATTACGTACTGCCGTTTAATCATTAACAAAACTTCGCGAAATTTGAAAGTAAAGCCCCGACACCAAAATACACATGCTTGACTCGCTATAAATAAAAACGAAATGCCAAAAATTTTCATACACTTTCCGATGGTGAGTTAGTTTATCATTTGCTGAGCTTAATAGATATGAAAGTCAACGGTCGCCACCTCCTCGGTTGTGATTACCCTGATCGATGGTGTGATTCTCAAAAGATGCGATCAACACTCCAACATTCAATTAACGGCGTAACAAAATCACTATAATCACGGATGAAAATCCACCACCTGTAAGTGTTCTAGCTTGAAGCGTTAGTTTGTCTTACTTTTCGTAGAAGTCTAGATCAAAAGGGCTAAAGTGAAAGTGTTCAATTTGAATCGATAAAGATACCCATTTTTAACGACACCCATGTTTAACGATACAAACACACATATCTTGACAAAAATATGCGAGATATTTATAAAGCTTTACTCATAAAACGTTTAGATAATCTCGTTCACAAAGTAACAATGGAAAGTTTCTAAATGTCGGTATAAGCAAGGTATATTATTGTAGTGATAATCGAAAATATATCAGATTTGAAAGTTACAAAAAAAAGTCTGCAAAGAATCCTCTGAATCTAATATTTCTGTAACGATGATATAATTAAGTGATCTTATAAATGCTCTCCTCCGATGCTGGATCATTTTTCGAGATAATAATAGTTACTATAAGTATTATAAACAAAAAAAGTAATGAACTATCGAAGAGTAACGGGCAAAAATTAGTTTGATCTAATAATGCATATCTATTTTTTAAATTACAAAACCAATTTTAGTATACATCAACTTCGGAAAATTTTAGCTGACCTCTATGAAAGTCGAATGTTGTTATAATTCAATGAATTATTTAATTTTGTAACGGTTGACAATTAACAGGGCGTCGATCGCCTGTAAAAGTAACACACAAATGAAGTTGAATGAAAAAGGTCTGTTGAAGAATAAAACACACGTTGATGCGTCCGAGACGCCGATAATGAATCATGGTTTGATAATAAGAAATTGTCGAGTTAATCAAATTATAAATAAAAAAAACTAGTGTCATATTTATATGCATATAAATTTGGAAACGTATATAATTGAATGTCATCTTATGATAATAATATATTATATGTATGTATACAAATTATACATAAAAAATACATATGTAAATGTTGTTTTACATAGAAATTATAACCGAAACAAAACTCGTATCTGTGCTTTATCAATAAATAAATATGAATGATAATAATTATTATATATGATATATATACTAAATGATATTATATACGACACATTTTCTATAGATGAAAAGTAAGGGCAAATGAATTGACAAGATTGCATGTGTGTGGTTTGTGTTGTCTGTGAGCGTATGTATGTGTACACTGGGAAAAATATTTGGAGGATAAATCGCTGAATAAAACAGAAGTAGCTCTCGTTTATTCGCGCCACTTCGGTCAATTTCCATTTTGACAATAGAACGCTGAACAAGCACAATCAAACTTGAAAGTATAGTTGGTACGATTAGCACCAACGAACCGATAAGAATTAAAGTGAGAAGAAAAAGAATTAATAAGTTGACGATGATAAGTAATCAAAATTAAATATTATACCTATAACATGCGCATGTACATATATTAAATAAAAGTATACTAGTAGAAAAACTTAACAATGCACTTAACGAATGATGATTTTAATATCACGAAAATTCCGAAGGAGTCAGTGAAATTCTATGAATATCTAAAAAAACTATTTTTTCGAAAAAATGTAAATTCTTTATTTCTCAATAATTTCGCGTTTCGGTACATAGGTTGATGAAAATCGTGATTCAAAAGAAATATGACGTTCATGTTCTGCTCTCCTTTGAAGTTTTGTCACCTATACGAGCTGCAGATCAACAAGAGTGCTATTTTTGTTAAAGTTATTATTATTCATCAAAATCTCGTCTAATATCAAATAAATTTCAAGGTATATTACATAATGTATACGCCATATTATATGTATTGTTATTTAATTTTAGATATATCGCCTATTTAACGGAATTAGATGCAAGGAATTTGACATTCCATTTTTAATTTGATTGGCTTGACACTTTGATACATCGATGTCACAGAGATTTTATTAAAAAACGCGTCAAAAATATTTTAATTTAATAAGTATAAAGTATTTATTGAGATCTGAGGTGAAATAGACATAATATATATCTGCAAACCTGAAATAAGTTTGTGTCTTATGTATCGAACTCCATTGTAATGTCATCATCTCGGACCTCAATATGTATAGTCTTGATTCATCACTGCCAATCAATTGTAATAAATTTGGAAAATTATTCGGAAAATCGTTAGCAAGGCACATAGAATTATTGTTGGGTAGGAATTGCGATTTGATGCTTTTAAAGTTTACATTAACAAAATAAATAAAAAAATAATGTTTACGTAGAACTGTAAGATTTGTTCTATGAAATTTCTATACACAATATTCAACAAATAATTCTTATATCAAGAGGGAGGCTAGCCCCTAGGCGGCAAAATATACAACAAACAAAATCATAAATAAAATTATTTAATAATTGATGAAAACCAGACAATTCGAAAATTGAAGTTGGATTAAAATAATTTTTAGTTTTTCATAAGGTTAATCGGATGCAGACGAATAAAAATCCTTCAATATGAATATATCAAAAGTGCATATCATTTTTTATAGTCAAATAATTACTATGGAAATTATATTTTGATCCTTTTAAAGTATCATGCGTTAATAATTTTATTTCAATATGAATAAAATATTTCTTAAGCATATACGTAAATTAGTGCCATAAATCTGTACAGGAAAGAAAACATTTATTTGAAATTTACAAATAAAATTGCGTTTCAATTTGAATATAAGAATTTACAAAAGATTTAATAGATTTCGGTGTTGAAGTATCGTGTAATAGTTCAAATATATCTACGCATTAGAATTATTGGCAGAAAGAGGGACGTATTCAATAATTTGATCAAACAAAAAACTCAAGACAATACTATCATAGATAATCAAATAAAGTACTGCAAAAATGAAAGTATGCGGACCGATATTTTACAATATCGGGACGAAAAATTAAATTTAAAATACACTTTTACAGATGCATATACACATTATACATTTACTTTACGTATACATTAGAATACGGCAAAAGCCACTGCAACAAATTGAACATGATATTTTAACTTTCTATTTTGAATCTTAAAAAAAAACAATAAAGAGAAAAATTGTTATCTCATCTCATACTAGAAGTTTGAAAAGTAATTATTAATTGTTATTTATAAATTCCATTAATTTAAAACGTTTTACTGTAAATTGTAAACTATAAATAAATTATACGTTCTACTGATGACAATAAGCATTGAAAATATTGATATGTAACCGTAAGAGTACAAAAAATTATACTTTGAGCTTTTGGTAAGTATGAACCGAAAAAAGCCCATACATGAATTGAAAATATTGTATTGAACTAGATAAGATTCCCCAGAAAGTTTTAATTAATTCAAAAGTAGTTACAAGTATTATGAATATACGTGGAAAAGTAAAAAAGATCCCAAGAAAGTATAACATTCGATTTTAGTTACAAAATATTCTCGAGTATTTTTCGATAAGAAAAGCTGACAATATTCTTCATTATACTTATTATACCAAATGGAAATCTTTGACCAAATAACAATGATGTATTATGTACCGCAAGAATATATTGTATTTTGAATCCCTTTACCTATAACATATGAATCTGTAAAAAAAATTAGTTTTGTCAGCTACAATCTCGTCACCTACTTCAAAAAGTATAAAAAATATCGATGCGATATCGAAAATACGAAACATTGATAGAATGCGAACAATAAATGAGCAAAAAATAAAAACGTTGTAGTTTTTTAATAAAACATTCTCATTTTTATTAAACGGTGTATAATAGATGATAATGTAAAATGTATACTTTGAATTATAATTTTATAATAATCAAGACGATAATTATGTAAAAAAATTTCTTCTGCATTGACAAACCTGTGCGTATAAAAGCTATTATTATTAAGGGTTACAAAAACAGAAAAACACTTTGAATATAAATATAAATACGAATTAGCAATATGTAGAATTGCATGTAAGCGCGAAGTGGATAAAAACAAAAAATTAATTGCTAACTTGTTCGAGAAGCATAAAATAATTAAAGTAATTGTTTAGCGTTTGTGAGCCAAATTCCATGTATGTATGTATTTATTATATCGTTGTAACTCGCCAAAATAAAGAACTTATTTAAACAAAACTGTATTGATTTTATAATTGGTTTTTTAATTTTCTCACTGATAAGCAGTTAAGTCAAAAAACTCAAGTATTTCATGAGACAAATTTTATAAAAATATTTTGGAAAAATGTTAATAGCTTAATGAAACGGATGGATTGGAGAATTGTAAAAGTAAGGAATTTTTGATTAATTAACAAAGTAATAGTACATCATTAACGTGTCTATTTTTTAAAATCTGTACAACATGCGACACAACGATGGAAAATGTAACAACAGTTTCAGACAATAAGACCATCGTCCTGTATTGAAATCAATAATCATTAGCGTTTAACGTTCGCTATATTTGATCAAATATTTGAACAATGCTTACTATCGATTTACATGTATTAATAAATTAACTCTTTGCTCTTATACAATTTTTCAAGTATATTCTTCAATAAGTAAGATTTATACAAAACCACAAAAAGAGTATATAAAATTTTCAATGTAACAAGCATTATACAAGTTTCTCAACATAATAATTCAGAGATAAAAGGAAATTTATCTGTAAGGTATATGCCCATATTTTCGGTCAGATAGGCTCTAATTTCGGTCAACTTTGAATTAATTAATTATTGACCGAATATAGGGTCATGACCGAAAGTGAGCGTATACCTTAATAAATCAGAGACAGTTATAATGCAAATAAATGGCATCTCTCGCCACACCACGCCAACTGGATGTGCAAAAATAATGATTTTTTTCTTTCTCTCGATATAACTCGTAAAAATCTTCAAAGCAACCTCTGGAACATAACTGATTCGTTATGTTTATGTTTTTTATGTTAATGTTTTGCTCTTTCGATTTAAACTATTTGAAAAATCTTAAAAATAAGTTCGTTTTTTCTAAACATGTAGGTACTTTTAAAGTGAGTTAGAAATTAAGTGATTGGTAAAAAAAATACCGTGCGGCAGCCGCGCTAGGGGGTTTGACGTGAAATGCCATATAAGTACTATACTTTTTTGCGTTATTTCGGCATAAACATATTACATTTTTATGTATATATATATATATATATATATATATATATTTCCTTATATATATATGGGCTATTCCACAACAGGTGTTGCAGGCCAAAAAAATGAAGTTGAAACTAATTATGTACTTTTCAAGAACACAATGAAAAATGAAAATCCTGAAAGTTTCAGCCCTTTAGGTCCAACCGTATTGAATTTTCAGGGCCTCAAAGTTGGATTTTCATGTTTTGAGGATATTCTGTTTGTTACTCTGCTTTTCTAGGGTGCCTATGAAAAAATTTCTAAACCATGGTTTTTCATCTAAAATTTGATGTAGAATTTAAATCTGTACTCAAAAATGACATTCATAACCTCAAAACCCCTTAAAATTAAGACAACAGTGTAAAATACCATGAAAGTCAAAAAATAAATGTGTT
>CACVKI010138825.1:0-14908 GCA_902732785.1 Trichogramma evanescens
CTGTGACACGACGCCTGCAGCATCTCAACAATGTAAGTTATAAAAGAATAATATATCTGTATTTTTTATTTAAATTATTTGCTTCCAATTAATTCGTTATTTTCTTTTCCTTTCTAAATAAATGAATACCGAACAAATATAACTCCTAATGATATCACTGCCCCGAGGCGATCAATGGGTAACCATTTCGCCTTGTGGAAAGTGACCCTCTCTCCCTTTCGATAAATTTACGATATTTTAAACCACATAAGTACTCGGAAATATACCAGTGCTATAAGACGTCTCGTCTTGGCACTAAAAATTTACACAAGACCATTGTAACCGTAAGATTACAAAAGTCCCGTCTCCCGACGTGACAATAAATATAATTATAAATTTAAAAATTAATTGTAATACAAATATAATCTAAATTAATCTTACATATGATATTTAACCAAACTTTTTAATTTTTCATCTTCCCATCCTTGCCCTTTTTCGTATTCTTCATGATATTTCATTAACATGGACATGGTAGATTCCCGCGGACTCCTAGACCAGAAAAAAGATTTCACTTCATTCGTATACTCTTCTTTTATTACCTCTTCTCCAAAGTGTGTATTAATGTGGTATATGATTGCTGATGCTTGGCTGAGATGTATTTTCTTTTCAGGTAATTGTAATTTCAATTTCAGTGACAGAATGTAAGCAACTATTACTCCAGTTACTTCTAAAATGTTCATACTCGTGAATTCTTCGAGATTATTTTCATCATTATCATTAACCCATACCTTAATACACTGTATTAACTGAACCCGACTCGAAGATTTATAATTTTTTACATCTTTACTTCTATCTTTTAGTTTTTGAATGATCATTTCTACATGATTTGTGCTTTTTTCCCCCCATTTTTCCAAATCGAAATTCGTAACTTGATTTTCCTTTAGATACGCTTTGATGATATCTAATTTTTCCGGTTTAAACATCAGGTATGTATAATCCAAACTCATTTTGAATTTTAGAAGCCTAAAATTAACTTGCTATTGCAACCAAATGATTGAAATTATAATCTAGAGAATAGAATTAATTATTTGAGAAATCTAATGTATTATCCAAATAACAGGCAAACGCGAGGGTACACAATGTGACGATTTCTTTGATAAACTAGTCGGATCGACGCGGATCGTCGCTTAGAATTTGTAACGTACTGTGACGATTAGCTAAACTTTCAAACGATCAAATAACAAGTTTCTCACTTAAATATCAATATTTATAAAACTGAAATATAATATTCAAGTAGCGACTTACTTTCAAGTCGAAATTTTATTCAAGTGTGTGAATGTGTGTGTGCGTGGTCAGTTACAATAACTCATCAATATATCGTTATACTTTCGCGTTCGCGAAACAATAATAGTACAGCTTATTTTGATCGCAGAATTTACACTCTCATCGTTTATTTAATTAATAATAATTTTGATAATTAAGATTGTTTAGATTTCTCATAAAGCTTGGTTGTTTGTTTTGATATTATCGACCCATTTACAATATGGAAATTAACAGTAAATTATTTATGAAGTCCTATGCTCGCAAACATCGCAATTATGGAAAAAGTAAAAAAAAATTAATACATTTCACACACACACGAGTTTTTTTAAAAATCTCAGTTCTTCATTGAGATATCCTAATAAGAATAATTTGCGATGTTTGTAATCTCGATCTGATTTTTTACCAAATTGAACATTTCCAGTTTATATGTAAAATTTCTTATGAATAAATCATTTAACATTGTGAAACACATGTTGAAAAACATTCTCAAAACATAAATTATTGATCCTAAATAAGATGTCTCTTTAATTAATTTTTATTATGTTAATCGATTTTTTCTGATCTTTTAGTGTTAATCATTTATTTAAAAGTATAAGTAATTATAATTAACTCGTTGAAAATGATAAGAAAAATTGATTTAATCATCTGTTTCGAGTGCTCTCTAGCTGATTGTGGATCATCGATTAGTAGATTGTAGACTGAATGAGGATAAAGAACGAAATATAGCAAAATTTTCTTGTATAAGTATAAAACGTTTTTTTTTTTTTAATACGCCACTCTATTTTTTTTTACAAATATCGATAAATTATTAGATAAAAAATCGCATCGTTTTTATACAAAGTTAAAATCAGAATGTAAATAATATTAAAAATGATTTAGACAACGTCGATTATTATTCGGGTACAACGTTGTTCTGCTTGCTTTTGACCGTCATCGCGCTATTCAAAGCCCGATTCAAATCTCCAATTATATCGGCTTCGTTCTCTATTCCCACCGATAATCGAATGAGATTGTCTGTGATTCCTAATTTCTCTCTCTCCTCCAAAGGCACCGAAGCGTGAGTCATGACGGACCTGAGTAAACAAATTTTTTTTTATGAATATCAAAAATGACACGTCATGCGAGTGGCTGCACAAATGTTGTGCACGTGTGTAATACTCACGGAAGCTCGGCCAACGACTCGTAACCTCCCAGTGATTCGGCCAAGATAAACAATTGCAGGGACTTCAAGAAAACATCTGAGTTGCCTTTGATGTAAAACGAAATGATACCGCTGTAGCCGGACATCTGCCTCTTTGCGAGCTCGTGCTGGGGATGAGATTCGAAAACTGCAAAAAAAGCAGCAGCGAGAAAAATCGGTTAATTATCGTGATAAGCTCTGATTCGATTTTTTGACCAATAATTTTCAGCGAAACTCACGAGGATGTATGCATTTTTCTACGTATGGATGTTGGGAGAGGAAATTAGCCACGGCCAGGCCGTTCTTCATGTGTTGCTGCATCCTCAGCTCCAGAGTCTTCAAGCTGCGATTTACCAGGGCGCAGTCGAAGGGAGAGGGAACGATTCCCATTGCTGCGAAAAGAAAATAATTTCGAAAGTAAATAAAAGGTGCACAGCTGATTAAAGCGTTAAGCGTTCTTAGGCAAAAAAACTCACCGTTTTGGATGAATCGCAATCTCTCTGCGTAATCATCCCGACTAGTGATAGCGGCGCCCATAATGACGTCCGAGTGGCCGTTCATGTACTTGGTCAACGAGTACATGGAGATGTCGGCGCCGAGGTCCAGGGGCTTCTGGAAGTAGCAGGTTACGAATGTGTTGTCGACAACCGTGATGATGTCGGGCCTCGTGGCCTTCACCTTGTCGCAGATGCCCTTGATGTCGGCGAGCTTGAGCAGGGGATTGGTCGGCGTCTCGATCCAGATCATCTTGGTGCTGGGCTTGACAGCCCCGAGGAAGTGGTCGACGTTGCAGGCGTCGACGAAGGACGTCTCGATGCCCTGCTTGGAGGCGCAGCGCTTGAAGAAGCGATTGGTGCCGCCGTAGACGTCGTCGCCGCAGACCACGTGGTCGCCCGTCTCGAGCATGGCCAGCAGACCGGTGAGGGCGCCCAGACCCGACGAGAACACCACGGCGTGCTTGCCGTTGTCGAGAGCGGCCAGGCACGTCTCCAGGCAGTTACGGCTCGGATTGCCGCTGCGACCGTACTCGTATCCCTGTTTGCGTAAACATGATTGCGCGGGTGTGAGACATCGTCGCGATTCATACGCGTGCATAATACTATGCACCGATGGATAAAAAATATTTTTTTGTTGTACTAACGCTGTGCTGAGCTGGCCCCGATTGTTTGAACGTCGTCGACATGACTAGCGGTGGCACGACCGATGCGTGGCTCCATTGTAGGGGATCCTGACCCGCGTGGATAGCTTTCGTGGAAAAGCCTTGCTCGTTGCTTGCCGGCATTTTGTCTTTTTTTTGTTTTTTTCCTTTGATTCTGAAAGCGATAGTTTTCAAGATTATATGTATCTCATTATTTGTGTCTAGACGAAGCCCCACGCACTCGAGCGGCGCACCGTTAGAGATCGGGTTTATAGGAAAGTTCCATCGACCCAACGAGACGAAGCCGGCTGAAACCAAACGGAAATGGGAATCTCGAGGCTCGGCTGTACAGACAGACCCAAAAAGCAATGATGCAACATTCTTTGAAAAGTAATACTTGTGTAATATGGGCTAAACCCGAATTTTGAAAAAATTATGCGATTATCTAAACAATCAACAATAAGTATTGATTTCAGAAATTGCGATCATCTATTTCGTCATTATTTTTTTGAGTAAATTGAAGTTCAAAAACAAGATACCGCAATAGTGCACGATCACTGCGATACAATCAACTTTTTCTTGTTAGTATGCTCTTATTAAAACTTTGAAAATTACAATTTTTTACTTCATGAAACATTAACAATACCGCGAACAAAATCCTTGAAATTTAAAACACTCCTTACTAATTTTGATTATTGAGAGAAAAATACATTCTTATCCACTCCAAAAATAAGTACGTAACTTTATCGAAAAAATGACGATAAAAAGAAATTCGCGTTTGTTATACAGAGGGAAAAGATATCGCGAAAGCTCAAAAACATTCGAAACATCGGTATTGCATCATGTGGTTTATGTACGCGTGAAGGTACACAAGCGCCGAGTACAATATATAGAGGGCTGAAATTTGCATAGATGGCTTGGCCGAAAGGAAGTGCGAAACACGTGGGTCGATGCTGCGCTGAGAAAAGAGACTATGGTAAAATGAAACTTTGTGAGAATAACCATCGGAAATAATTATCATTTTGATAAAAGCATGAAAAATTCACTCGGCTTTATTAGAATTGCATAAAAGAAGAGTGATTTTGGCACGAATATCATATCTTGAATTGCATTTATTTTTATTGCATGCAGGTAAAA
Organism: Trichogramma evanescens; assembly: GCA_902732785.1. Taxonomy (NCBI): domain Eukaryota; kingdom Metazoa; phylum Arthropoda; class Insecta; order Hymenoptera; family Trichogrammatidae; genus Trichogramma; species Trichogramma evanescens. Next base: position 4,758 of record CACVKI010138825.1, read on the forward strand.
GTACGGTTATTAAACGAACGATCAAACAAATGCCTTACCTCTTGGCGACTGTTTAAATATTTGGCGAAGCTCGGCGAAAGCGTCACTCTGTTTGTATCTAATAAGGCACGGATGTGTATCGCACAGAAGCTATGCTTTTTTGTCTTCTATTTTTTGCTGCTCGCTCGAGCTCGGTTCGTACTGAACTGAACTGACAAATGTGCGAGAACATTACAGTCATCGGCGAGGAGAAGATGTTTCTATTGGCATGCGCGAGTTGTTTGTGTGTGTGTTTGTACTCGCGGCCGTACTTGTACAAAGCTTATAATGTAGAGCTCTTATTTCAAAGTTGACTCGTCACTTTACACATCGCGCTAATTTCTCCCCGCGGGAACAGCAGTGAATTTGAGTCAGCGTCGATTATGACTTCTAAATGAGAAATTTCTCCCTATTTTGTATAAATTATTCGTACTTTAATTAATTCATAATAAACTTTAGATTAATAAGATAATACATAGGATGATAAAATAATTACAGTTTCACGAAGACTTACCATTAGTAGATACGATCATGTAGAACTGCACAAATCTCGAACTGCCATTTCTTTATTTTTTCTGTGAATCGAAAAATACTGGGAATCTTATTGATGCCATAAAATTTTTTGCCGGCCGCTTCTTACTCTAACGAGTAATGACGTTCAGTTCTCACTCTGACACAGATACCCGTACAGTTGACGTTTAGGCAGTAGACACTACTGCTCTACAAAACGCCGTGCGAGTTACGACGGGCGTTTTTGTTTATACGCGATCCCGGACGGCCCGGCAAAAAAATCATATCGCATCAACCAGTCAGTGGCGTAAAACGTCTTGCAACTCAACGGACAGTCGACACGCGTAGGATCGCACGAAACGAGGACCCGTTTTTTATACATTTTTAACGCACTCGGGACTTGAATTTAATCATCACTTTTTAACACAAAATAACACAAGAAAAAAACGACGAAAATGATGAAAGGACCGGTACACTTTATATTCGACTGTCATCATCCGGGTTACTCGTTATGGTACGAAGGAGGGAAGTACACTGACATACGTCTACATCCGAGGGATGTAATGCACGAGATGCTCGAACTACCGCGAGTAGTTATGAATCCCGTATTAGCGGAAAATCTTTGGGAAGATTATAAGAGGATGGAAAGGTTTTTATACTCTAACTTTGTTCTTTTTTTCTTGTTATTACTTCGACATTTCCACTCAGTTTCATTACGATACACAATATCGTTGTTGATCGTGAAATCGAAGTACACTACCGAATTGAAACGTACGTTCAAAGTCGATTCGAAATTTCGGGGATGCTCGGATGTTGTGTCTTGAAAGACCGAAACGTGACCGAGCCCGCCAAACGTGGTTTCGACGCTCGACTTTGCCTGCTGCCGCTGCTGCCTGCTTGTTTTCGTCTGGTGTGCCGTGCGAGACTGTGATTTACCATCGGTCCTACCTTCTCTCTTGGTTCCTGCCAGCTCTAAAAAAGTAACAATCCTTTTGATTAATAATCAGAGATCGCGGGATCGTTTCGCGAATGCAAATTTCGCCGAATCTGCGTGTAGAATCACCCGCATAATAAACGCGCTGAGAATTTTCGCAGTCGCACGAGATTACGTTACGTAGCCCGGCTCTACCCGTGTCTGTCTCTCGATGGGGGGGAGGGGGCCGCTCGCGGCCGCGCGTTCCTTCCATATATTCGCGCTGCTGTGTATGTGTGTGCATACGTGTGCGCCGCGCGTTTATGATATATATAGATATAGCCGAAAGTGTGTTATGTGTACATGTTTTTTTCAGCGGCCTCAGTCATCTTAGGTGCACCTCGGAACTCTCTGCAGTGAAGTTATAATTAAAATACCTACGTGAAAAACGCGTCGCTCCGTTGCCTCTTCCTAAAGACCATTTGAAAGAAATTGGCGAAACCGGTCAGTTTTGTGTCGCGTCGCTCCTTTTCCATTTGTTTGTTCGGACGAACAGTGCCCCAGTGTCGTTTTTCTCGACCTCTCCGACATTTCAGTCTAACCAACAATAAGGCATGTCAATATTCATACTTGAACGCGGCACGACAACTTTTTCTCTTGACATTTAGCGAAAAGAAGTCCCAATTTGCCAAAATTGTCATAAATTTAATAATTTATGTGCTTGTTACAGGTTAGGAGTTATTAAAACTTCTACTTGCACAAAGAGATATTTAAGCGAAGACACTCAAGATTTTGAACAACTCGTATCAGATATTGTAAAGAGTAACATTCTAGACAATTCATATATTAAAAGTGAAATAACTGACACAAATAAAATGGGTAGCAAGCAGCAAAGTCCGCAATCTATTCAGGCAGCCATGGAACGAGAGAAACTCTATACTTACATCATAGAATTATCAAATCCAGAAACTCGACAGAATGCTCTGTTGGAATTGAGTAAGAAGCGCGAGAGTGTCCCTGAATTAGCTCCCATGCTTTGGCATTCATTTGGCACAGTTGCTTCTCTACTCCAGGAAATCATTAATATATATCCTGCGATTAATCCAGCAACACTTACTGCTCATCAAAGTAATAGAGTCTGTAATGCTTTAGCATTGCTGCAATGTTTTGCCAGTCATCCGGATACCAGATCTGCTTTTTTATCGGTATTTATGTTAATATTTTTTTTTAATAAAATAATCTAATGATGTGTATTTTTGTGTTATAACTGTTTTCTTTTATTTTAGGCACATATTCCATTATTCTTGTACCCATTTTTACATACGGTTAATAAAACAAGACCTTTTGAGTATCTTCGGTTAACTAGTCTAGGAGTGATAGGTGCATTAGTAAAAACAGATGAACAAGAAGTTGTTACATTCCTGTTAACCACTGAAATCATTCCATTGTGTTTACGTATAATGGAAAGTGGTTCAGAATTGAGTAAGACTGTGGCAACTTTTATTCTGCAGAAAATACTATTGGATGATAGTGGTTTATCTTATATCTGTCAGACTTATGATAGATTCAGTCATGTAGCTATGATTTTGGGAAAAATGGTACTGTCATTAGCTAAAGAACCATCAGCTCGTTTGTTAAAACATGTAGTTAGATGCTATCTAAGGTTATCAGATAACCCTAGGTAAATGAATATTAATTGATTAATTAATTAAAAGTTAATGTAAATAAAATATAATAATGTATAATATAATATTTTCAGAGCATTACTAGCTTTGAGGCAGTGTCTACCAGATCAATTAAGAGATGGAACGTTTTCTTCTTGTTTATCAGAAGATGTATCCACTGAACATTGGTTGACCCAGTTACTAAAGAATTTAGAAACTGGTCCTCCCAATCCAGCAGTTTTACCAATGAGCAATCAGCAGGTTCAACAAGATCCCAGAGCTATGGGAATGTCTCCACTTACATCATGATTGTCCTAATTAGGCTTTCTTGAATCTTAGAAATTGATACTATGTTGGGCATCTATTTCACTAAAGCAAAATCCTATTTAAGCCAAACAAAAGCAGATTTTTAAAAAAATGTCAAATCCTAAGTACTGGTGAATACTTCTATCAATTAATTGATCAAAGTTAATGATATTAAGCATACTTGATAAATTATGCATCAAGATTGAGAAATAGCAAAATGAACTCTATTTTGAGTTTCCAGTTTATATCTATTGAATGTGATGTGTACATAATGCATAGTCATGGAGTGAGCTAATATAATATTTCTTAATTGTTTTGATTTGTGATAATAATAGTGTGTAAATTAATTTATAAATAGAACATATTAGAGTTAGAGACTTCATGACGTACTAAATTAGGTTGTATACAATTAGAATATATAGTACATATATATTTATAAAACAGATATACATAAAACATTTACAATGATTACAATTTGAGTGTTTAATTTTAGTATTTATCGGCGTTTAAAAATTGTAAAAATTAGCCAGTGTAAGAGTGAATAAGCGCATGATTGCATGAGAAATTGTACAAGCAATGAGTATGTAATAGCATAAAGAAATGAATTGAAATGTTTGTAAGTTTGTAAAATAATATAAAAATTAGAAACGCTTCTTAACATCATGTAAAATAGAAGATACTGTAAACAATTCAGCTACTATGGGTTAATGTTTATTTCCAACAAAACTTACTTATAGCACAAATTTGAAAATAATAAAACCTTACTCTTTTTTTACAAAATTTTTTATTGTTTATTATTACGTTTATAATCAATTCTACAATTAATTAGTTTTTATAAAAAACTTTTTTCCAGCAATAAAGCTGAATTATGTAACATAAAATGTTGCGTATGCAGGGTTTTGCTCAGCTCGCACTAATCACCTATTGGAGTGAGTTTATACAACGTTGATAGTTCAATACTAAATTGAGGAAGACTTTTTATAAAAATCTAAAAATCACATACATGCACTTTATTTTTTATAACAAGTATTAAAATATTTTAAATTTTATCACTCTTTTTCTCTGTGTATTAATGTTTGTACCCTACATTATTTTGTGAGCCTAATTTTTACTTTTTTATTTATCACATTAACTTTTTATTCAAGACTTCAAATTTATCACTAATAATAGTCTTAATGGTTAATGGCTGATTAATGGCTACTGTACATGCTATCTTCATAACTATGAATCATCATAGCTTTTGTAGTAAGGCAGATTCGATTCACATCCCAGCTAAATGGTTTGAAATCACTCACATGTCTTTTTGTAAGTTTTGCCATACCTTTTCTAATGCATTGATCTAAAAGGTATTCTTCATAGGTGATAAAATGATCATTGGCCTGATTCCCATTACTTTCCTCAGGAATTGATTGAATATTTGATTCTCTGTTTATATTGTGCAAATTGGAGGAAAATTTCTCTTCGTTAGCATAAGGTATCTGTTCATTTTTAGATCTGTTAATTTTATCATCATTACTAATGCTAGTATTATTATTCATGAGATTTCTTTGATGAATCAATTGCTCCTCAATTTTAGCACTTATCAATTCAGTTGTTAAGGCTTTTCTTAATTTACTTGTTAATATTGATTGGGTGGCATGGCATGTTATTCCTAAATCCCAACTAAAAGGTTTTATTTCAGTTACATTTTGTTTTATCCATTTTGCTATTCCAGTTCTAATACATTGATCAAGAATTTGTTCTTCAAAAGGCGTTAAATCTACAACTTCACTTTTTTCTTCTTCAGCTACATTTTCTTTTTGTTCAAGATTTAAAAACTCATTGTTTAAAGTTTCTTTCAGAGAAAGAGTAGCTTCTTGAACTAATTCTTTGGAATCAACTTTAATTTGATTTGTAGTTATTAAGTTCACATTATCTTTACCAAGGATTTTATTTATTACATCACAATCATCATCATCATCAATTGTTAAAGAACTCAAACTACTTGCTGCCATAGAATGTAATTTGTTTGGTGTTGATTCATCTTTGAATGATGTTAGATGGTCTTCGAAAATACTCATCTTTGCTACTGGAAGCCTTTTTAAAGTTTCACTTGCTGATTCTGTTGTACTTGATAAGTATGAAGGATTCTGTAAAAATAAAATTGAAAAAATTAATAGAATTTAAGAATTAATAGAATAGATACAATTTATTATGAATATCCCACCTTGAATTTATCAAATTGTGATGGTAAAGGTTTCTTAGTTCCAAAAGAAGTCAACTGAGATTTTGTCTGTGATTTATTATTGGTTAAAACCATTTGAGCTGGCGAATCTGGAATCTCACTTGGAGATACAACTCCACTAGTTCTTCTGCTAAAATCACTAACAAATGAACTTTTGTCATCATTAATTGAATTAATTTCAAATCCACTTAACGATCCCAATGAACTGCACCTAGAAAACATCAAAGGAGTCTGCTGAAATATTTCAGATTCACCTCTGTTTTTAAAGTCTTTTTCTTGATCCGATGAAGAAGATTGAACTGATGAGGAAAATGCTTCAGACTTTCTTTCATGGATTTCAGGTATTTTTAACAACTTTGGACCCACTACTTCAGATAGTTTTGTGCTATCAGTATTTGATCTTTTCTTATCACGATCCTTAAAAAAATTGAAAATTTCCTTGAAACTCCTACTCGAACTAAATATTTCTTTTTTGTTCCTTGATTCTTTGTTGTATCCACTTTTTGATTTTGATATCCCTAATTTATCATCAATGCTTGATTCATCGCCAGCTTTTGTTTCATCATAACACCACGAATAGTTTGTTGGTTGATCCGAGTCAGTCTCAGAAATTTCGTCAAAAGCCCTAACTGCTCTCATATCATTGGACAGTCTGATGCTAGCATTATCATGATCATAGTGCAGACCTGTCTTTTTCAACTTTACATTTTCTAATTCATTAATGAGCTGTTGTTTAGCATCAAAATTACTTGTAAAAACCATCTTTTTACTTTCAAATGTTTCTTTGCTGCTTGCACATTTTTTATTGACATTTGTCTCAAACCTTTTGTCTTGCTTCAATGAAAGCAATGTGGATTTATCAGTTTGAACTTTCACATTATGAGTTTTGTTGACATTTTTCTGTAAAAATATAAATATTAGTCACACAATTGAAAATGAAATTATGCGTTGAAAAAAATTAACAAGCAAAATGTACACTTGAAGCAGGTTCATCGACTGGAGAACTGCACGCTCTGTTTTGTTCAGAACCATCGGAGTCTTCCGCGTATCTCCAAGGATCGGACGCCTCATACTTATTTTCACTTGAACAAAACTCCGACTGTCTCGTTTGCGAGTCCTCCCTCGACATTTCCTTTTCTTTTTTTAATAATCTAATTAATTTTAGTTAGACGAGCATCTTTTTTTGACAACGAGTCAAAAGTTCATGTTTGTTATGATGCCTGCTATGCACTGTCACGATAATGTACACGTACCCATCACCAAATAAAATGGATCATTTCATATATGAGATTATTGAACAAGATTGGCGCGTTTTAGAATAATTCATAAAAAAATTTGCGCGTCTTCTCATTTTCACCGAAAAATTGAAAACTTATCGGCTTCTGTGTTAGATTGAAATATGTTTTTTTTCTTATAAATATTTTAAAATATTTTTGAAAACCGGCATTTATCGACGATGTGTCTTTAAATGTACAAAATCAAGTAATTATAAGGTTAAAAATATGAACATAAACGAACTTATTAGAAAAAAACTTCAATTGACGATATCTAATAATACAAAATAAGATTGCGCGAGCACCGTAAGATGGCGTCTCTCATCGCTCAGAGTAGTTAGCGTACTATTTAAAATGATCTTCAATAAAAATCCATTGCTAACTAGTTAGTGTACTGCTATATGCATCATTAAAGGATATTTTAAAAAAGAAAATAAAATACCCACTCGTATCCATTTCTTTCGACATTATTAAGTAATAATGAGAATATTTTCTTTTCTTCTCGAAACTGTATGTCAAGCTTATAAAAGATATAATAATTACTGTACTTGTTTTTGTAAAAATTGAAGTAATACGATGTCGAAACAAAACACTTCACTCCTTAATTTTTAACAAACTTTATGTTTACTAACATTACTGAGTTCCTATTGACTGCGTCAGATGAGCTCACAATCATTGAGTTTTAATGCTTAGATCGTTTTTAATGTTTCCATTCAGATGTCAGAGATAGGCTTTATCCAATAACACGCTTGGGCCTCAGTAGGCTGCTTGCTTATTTTGTATTATGCAAAACTATCATACTCATTAATTATTCCGATTACGTTAATATTTTCAATATTCTATATATGCAAATAATAAATTGGATTTCTTGTTATCTGAATGTCAGTTGATAACTTTGTGTATGAATGAATTGTGTATGAATTTAAATGAAAAATAATAATTGTTTCAGTTAATTTCTTCATTTTTTTAAATTGTAATTAGAATTCTTCATTAATGCTGGTCACGAGCGTATTTAGATGGGCTATGAATTTGTTGTAAATATTAATTTTAATTTACTTTAATATCGATGATTTATTCTAGAATTAAAATTACCTTAAACCAAATATTTATACAGCTAGGATAATTACTTCACTATTATTACTAACTACTTTTATCTATCGTTAGCTATTGTGTCATTTCTCCCGTCTTATTTTCAATTCCGAAGAAATTTCCTGAAAACAAAGTAAAAAATTACTTCGAGTTTATATTCGACTGTGCTTACGAAGACAATCACTCACGCAAATGCGGTCAAAAAAATCTCTCTTAGAAATCTGCGGCGAAAAAAAACTCTCTTTCAAAAAAGTGGTCAAGAAAATCTCTCTAAAAAATCTGCGATCGAGAAAATCTCTTTAAAAAAATTCAAAAAAACCCAAAAAAAAACAAAAACAAAAAAAAAATTTTTTTTAAGAGTTTTTCTTGACCTCATCTTCGAAAGAGAGTTTTTTTTCATCGCAAGTTTTCAGGAGAGATTTTTTTGATCGCGCATCACTGGAACGGTGATACTCTTCGTAAGCACGGTCGATATATGGGTTAAAATTTCACTAAATAAATGACGTTATATCATATACCTTCTGTTCGTCGGCCAAAAAACGATGAATGACAGGCGTATAGAGTTTCTTGTCCTCCGGCTTGTACTTGTTCGGGCCCGTGATCCAAGAAACGATCAGTCCTACACCGATAGCCGTTAGAAAGCCTACCCACGTGTACCAGAGATACGACATTCTGTAGAGGAAAAACGGCGACTCGCTGAAGAAGATAAAAAACATTTTATTTTGTTAAATATCTCTGCTCTGCTAGAAGCGTTTTTTCTTCTCTTCGTATATTCAATCAGTCTCCTTACTGATGGGCTTCTTGAAGAAGCAAAGTGACGTTGGTCGCGGCGGCCTTGAGGGCGTCGGGACAACCCTCGACGGTGACGGGCTTCACGGGAAATTTGATCTGTCCACTGGCCACGGACGCCTGCGTGCCGAACGATATCCACGCGACGAGATTCAGACTCAGCAGAGCTCCGGCTATTGCTCCCTGTGCAAATGATTCATCAAATTTCAATTATTTTCCTTTCACGACGAAAATTTGCATCAAATAAGGCGTACCTTGGAATTGGCGGAAGGAAAAAACATTCCGAGAGTGAAGATGCCCAGCAGTGGACCGGCTGTTATGCCGGATAGACTTTTTCCTGCCTGTCAAAACGATGTATTATCAAAATAATCGAGATCGAGACAGTATTTTCGAAAATCTGAATCAGTTCGAGCTCGACTTTTACCTGTATGAGTCCGCTAAGCTTCTCGACGAGCAATACCAGAGCCACGCAAACGACCCCGATGACGACGACCGTGAGCTTCATGACTCGGCTCGCTCCTAAATCCGACAACGGCCTCTTGAGGCACGGCTTTATCATGTCCTCGTAGATCACGCCGGACATCGAGTTCAAACCCGTCGACATTGTGCTGCGCAATGTGACAAAACATTTTTAATTTAGGATTCTCTCTGTTTTGTATAATAACCCTATAAATAATCAAAATAAAGAACTAACAAACATTTAAAACACTGGTGCCAATGAAATATATTAACTTATCGGCTGGGTTGATATCATATAATATCATTTTGTTCAACTATTTAGGCGTATAGTTTGATACTCGTATGTAAACAAAACAATTTCAACCAATGTGTCATTATTTTCAATTAGCCAAGTACGTTCGAGTCGATTTCCTTGGTCAGTAGTAGTGTTACCCTATCTTCCATGAAAGTCAACTGCCTTTGCTACTTTAATTTGTTGAACACAAATGGGTTTTTTTTAAAAAATATCAATCGAGTATACAATTTTTTCGGTACTTTTAAAAAAAGTATCAGTCAGAAAATTACGTATACCTAAATCGGTAAAGGTAAAACTGATACATTAATTGATCAATCGATGAAACGTGAAGATATAACGTTCGTATGGTAATTGTCCAAAGAAGTTTAAAATAATGGCGTCTAACGGTGAAAATTGCTCGGCACCTGATCGAGATTCAGTTCACAAAAATCATGAAGGTTACGTGTGCGACGTGTGTCATAAAGCGTTAGCAACAAAACAGTACTTAAAAATTCATCGCAGAGTAGTTCACGAAGGACGAAAAGACTATGAATGTGATGTGTGTAAGAAAGCATTTTCAGACCTTTGCAATTTGAAGAAACACCAAAAAACAGTTCACGAAGGACAAAGA
>CACVKI010138826.1:0-28503 GCA_902732785.1 Trichogramma evanescens
TAAGAATATATATGTAAAAGTACTCTACGATTATTAGTTATGAAAGTCGAAAATCGGTCCGTCACAAAGCTTCCTCTATGAGGAAGCAAAACGTGTATTACGCCCTTGATCCAATATTAAATCAGTGTAATAAAATAACGATTTATACAACGTACACCATGAATACATATTTGAAAAATTGCAGATCATTTATTTGTAATTACATTCCGAAAATCATGAATAGTAATATAAACATATACGATCATCAAAATGATTAAGTATACGATACGCTTGTAATTTTAATAACTATTCATGCACATGTAATTTACCAGTAGTAAACATACATCCTAATTAAATTAAAACTCTTGTTGATATAAATGAAAAAGCTGCAGTTAATTCAACGTTTGTGCAATGAACAAAACCGCATCGCAGAACGCGTACATCCTATCTCCGATTATATATCCCACGAGCACGTAATGCATCAGTGGCACTGACTCCAAAAATAATCCTAACCCGATTTGCCAGTTCTTGCGTGCTCCATAATCGGTCGCGTCATTATACGTATACATGTGGCTCTATCTCTGTTTGGCGCATATATATCTACTATACGAACGCGAGAGGCGTGCGCGTCATCTTTTGCAATCTCTCTCCGTCTGCCCTTTCTCGCTTAGCTTTCCATCTATCTCTCTACTGGCTTGCGTCGAGCTAAATTCTCCGTGGCTTAGCGAAGCTCCATAATTAATTTCCAACCCTTACATATATAGAACAGTGAAAGCTCACTAGTCGAGTACAGATATACGTTACCACGTGGGACAACAGCAACAGCCTCTGTACAGGCGCATACACTTGCCTGAACACCCCGAACGGGTACGCGGCGTTTCCCGATTACTCTACGTTCCTTTATTCGCATTTGTATCTGCAAGCTAAAGGCTTTTGCGAGTCCAACGCCGATTTAATTCGATACTAATTGGCTTGGCTACGTAAATTCTCAAAACGCCACGGGTATTAGTATACGCAACGTATATCTAGGCTAGCTTGACGAAAATTAGTTATTTATGATTGTGAAATGTGTGGCTATGCTCAGCAAAGAATGTATTGCATTTGAAACAACATTTAGAATAACGAATAGGCATAGTTATATTGACCCAACCCATAGAGTTAATCATTGATATTAAAAATCAATAAACTCCGAGTGCTCCTTTTAGATATTGTATTACTTACGTGTTCATTTTTTTTCATTCCAAACAATATTCGATGCATAAAAAGAGGCCAACTCTTTAGAGCTCCATGGTATTGTTCCTAAATCTCTTGAGAAATCAAAGTAGATGGGTAAAAATGAAAAAGTCAATTTCTCACGCATGCGAACTGCTCAAGTTTGTTAAAAATTGAACTTACCCAGCAGCTAAACTCAATACAACTCTTATTGAAGCTAAGTCACTGAAGATTTCATAGTAGCATGCACAATTAAGGTTATTGATAAATACAGAAATAAATATTTAAGTTTTAAAAATTTAACTATAAATAAAATCATTTACATGATGGTTGAAAATGATTATTTGGTATTTTATTAAAATATTCGTAAAAAGTTATGAATAAGTACTTGAAATTCTCCAAAATTCCATAAAATATTAATTTTGATTCCCATACGATAATTGGAATTCATAATGCATTCTGTGTTTCACTTCAAATTTTGTATTCGGCTATGAAGGCCACTATTACCATTTGATTCCATGTTAAAAAAAAGTTGGACAATGATTTTAACGAATTTTATTTTATTTCATACGATATTCGTATCAAGAATTTTGTAAATTATCGCTCGTGTCAGTGCCTATGATTCAATTCATTCATCAACCGAAACATCGAATGACTTTTCAAAAATGTATAATTCAAATTTTCTTATACAATGATTGCTTTACAGACATATTTTTACAGTACCTGCTACCATATATTACATTCTTCGTTTGCAAAGCAGCAGTCGAAGCTTCTCATTCGGACGAATCATATTTTACGTGTGGAAAATGAAATTCTCGACTCAATTCAGGCGTGAGCACGATAGTAAAAAAGTACTAACGTACATTTGTATGTATGCATGGTATACGCACAAGAGAGGGCATTCTTTACTCTGTGTGAATGTGTAGCGCATAGGGGGCTTTCGAAGAGATCGAAGGGTCATTTTTCACGCTTGGATACTGGACGAACTCTTTTTTCACTCGGTTGAGCTTGGACGCTCTTATCAAGACTTGATGTTTATTCCACTTGCTGCATTCGAGCACCGGCTATGTATGAATACGTACATAGCTTTTGCATATGATTGGCTATGTAGGTGCTTTCTTATTTTCGCGCTACAACGATTATGTCTATCGAAAAAGATGCTGTCGAACGAGAGAATTATTTGTGTTTTTAACGCAGCTTTGCACAAAATATGAAGGGTAATATTTTTAGAGTCAATACTTTCTTTGGTCCAAGTATTTTCGTCTATATAAAATATCAAGTAGTATTTGAAATAATTCAAAAAACTTGAAATGTATCGATGTATTGAGTTTGGTGTTTATGTACTTTTTTAATAGAAATTTATGTCGGCAAAGTGCTCAGAAATTCTTCATTTTTTATATTTCAGGTAATATAAAACGTACTTGTGTTCAGCAGCTTACATTTGAACATTAATACAGTGTTTCAAAGCTCATTTCCACTGACAAAAGGTTTCAGTTTATTAATGTTTTCACGTTTATATCTAGATTATTGATGAAAATTTTCAAATGCCCTAGAGAGCACGAAATTAATCCACGTGAACATTTATTCATTTAGTTTCTTTGCTTCCCTCTTTTTTCACTTTTTGCTTTTGTTTGAGTTTTGTTTTTTCACTTATCAATTTCAAAAAGAATATTTACCTTTCCTGTAATATCAGCATTCTCCATGCAGTTTATTTTTTGTAAAAAGTTAAATTCGATTTCCTATATAAATAATCCGCGTTCTGCTTTTGTTTTATTCTACCTATATTCAGTATATCGATATCTGTTCAATTTGTTTCGCTGAGCTTCATACGCTGGAAATTCAACATGGATTGAACGCAAAAAAACGATGATTACCCCGAGATAATAGTTGTTGAATTTATCGTACTAAATGCTACAAGGGTGAAACATTTCAACATTCATTTTTCATTTTATCTGCTACTATTAATACAAGGCCAATATTATTCAATACATCTTTAGTGCGCAGTATATTATACCATACGTATAACTCTTTTTAAAAACGATATTTAACTTTTTTACAATTGCATATCATGGCAAATTATGCAGCAGGCACGCATTTGAATTTATTGATTTTAAGGAAATAAAATGATTCGTTCCATAAGCGATATTGATCATTTCCTGCAACGAGGAAAAAGGATCTTACATTATTCCATAAACTTCAGACAATACTTATTCCCAAGAATTCATATCTTCTTCCATACGAAATAAAAAGCCCCAAAGCCAGAGTCAAGAGAAACTGAGTGTAATAATCACCAACGTGTAGCTTTGGCATGGGTGAGGAAGTCTCTTGGAACGTATATAGGCCTCATTAACTTCGCGGACTCTGGCGTAGTTAGGTCTGCTCCTTGCACGTAGCATACTTACATACAAGGCTTGGGCAGGAAAACTTCTTTCCATGGAATTTCATTTTCCGGGACATTCCTTTTCGGTCAAGTTTATTCTTTTGAATATTATGAGAGACTTGCACCAACAGGAATCTTTTTTTTCTCTTGGTAAACGGTAAGTTTCGTAAATTATTAAGAGATTATTATGAAGTTACATTTAAAAAACAAGAGTACATAAAAACTTATCGCTTGTTTTTCTCAGTTCAAGCGAATTTTGCTATTGGAACGCCCAGTTTGGAAAAAAATTAGTTAAGATAATTCAAGATTCAATTCTGTGATGATCATACCATATCTGGTCTATGATAAATTCACAGATTTAGTACTTTCATTTTCAGTAAAACTTTAAACGGCTGTATTTCCAGTTGTAAAGGACTTTAAGAGTTTTTGAATATACCAAATTAAAGGTAATTTTGTATCCTTTAAGACCATTTAACTATCATTGGGGTTCAAGTTTGTCTAGCATGTGTAACTCTTAACAAACTAAAAAATAATAACAAATGTAGTTTCGAGCGCGACACAAAAGGATGGACGTTTTATATTGGAACTTCAGTAAAAATTTAAAAAACCCTATACAAAGTTATATGGTTAAGAACGTCTTTAAAAGATAGAAAAAGAACAAAAAAAAATATTTTTTTTACGAATTGCAAGCTTCAGGCTTCATGCGCCACCTGAAGACATCATTTGTTCGCGCCCAGCTCACAGCTTCTCTCTGTTTTCATCTTATACTTTCAATAAATTACTATTAAAAAGCGATCGGCGTCAAAAGTGTTTTTTCGTTCCGCCCTAGTGTATATATACGCGTATACACCAAATTTCCGTAAGAGCAAAAAAAAGTGCCATTGCTGACCACCACGATTCAGATCAAAATAATCATCTAAAAAAAGTATCTGTATCGTTCGTAAAGATACTGGCTATGCTTGGAACCTCTAAAAAAATTTCATTTCAAAATGACAGAATAGAGTCCATTAAAAAAAAATGAAAAAGAGATGTTTTTTGCGATTTTTCGCTCTAAAAAAATAGTTAAATGCGAATTTTTTCAAATATTAGAGGTTCCAGCCATAGCCACATATGTCAACAATAAGCTGTAAAAATTCCAAAACGATCGGCTTAGTACTTTTTTCTGAGTCATGGTGGCTGAAAATGTATTCATGCACCGTAACGGCGCTCCGATAATATCTCAATAAGTATACTTATATTACTAGAATCTTTTTGAAATTTTTACACAAAGTTCAAGAAAGTATTAGAATTCGAAATCCATCATAAAAAATGGATCAATTTTTAGTAAGTTGTAAACCAGAATACTCCCTTAATACTTGAAACCAGGAGGAAGCACTTTGGCCATAGATTGACAGCGGTTTTTCATAAATTATTGTTCAAAATAAAACATTGTGTCAAAGTTACTAAAAAAAAGTGCATGGATATATGTCTATAAGTAAAAACACATTTATGTGCATGAAAGCTTTGCATATAACCCTCGAATAACTCGGGAACACCGCAGGGCTCGAGCGCGTGAACTTCCGGGGCAAATGTGGAAGTTACGAGCTTTTGTATGCCTGCCGGGAGATCAGAGCCTAGCTCAAACGAGAGAGAGCCTTATTAAATCTTAAACTGAAGAGCCTCGTCCCACCCTCGTTCTTACGGCAACTGTATACATGTATATTCACTCATACACACAGACAAAAAAGTTTGCTCTCTCGCGCTCGGCTCATGACTAAAGTAGATCGTATAATATACACACACACATATATAATATATAATATATACATATGTATAGGAGGCTACCGATGCTTAAATTGTTACCTTCCACACTCGACTTCGAGCGTAACGAGCCCGAGAGTATTCACAAGACGACAGAAGGTCGGTTAAATTTAGCGTTTGATTTTCCAAAGCTGTAATTAAAAAGTTTCTCTATATAGCCGCATGTATCTACTGCGTACGCTTGCACTGAGCGTTCTTTGTTTTCGACGCGAAACCAAGCTTTTTTCCCTCTTTTTCTCTCTTTGTTATGGCTAAGTTTTCGTTTACTTTTTGAGGAAACTTACTTACTTACTTACTCGTTGGTGCGCGTATATCTACACTACAGCTTTTGTACACTCACAAGTATGTACTAACGGATA
Source organism: Trichogramma evanescens (assembly GCA_902732785.1). Taxonomy (NCBI): domain Eukaryota; kingdom Metazoa; phylum Arthropoda; class Insecta; order Hymenoptera; family Trichogrammatidae; genus Trichogramma; species Trichogramma evanescens. The sequence goes on from CACVKI010138826.1 coordinate 5,731, forward strand.
TACTTTAAGGAGAAAAGTTTTGCATTTAATTGCTTAAAATTTGTATTATTAGCTACTGACACTGGAGGCAGAATAGAGATCGTGAAAGAAAATTGTTAGTAACGTTATTAAACTCGGGACAACGGGAGCATTCGCAAGCAAAAGCAATCAGCAAGCATTGGTCTCTTTGGCATCGAATCTCAACCCTTTCTTCTAAATTGCGCCTGCACGTACGATCGATCATCGCACTGGGAATTTGTGGAACTAGAAAATCAAATTTTCTCACCCCTGAAAATCATGACTGTTCGTATATCGCATGTATATATCAGTGTTGGAAAACAAAGACTGAAAAATCAAGGGCAGAGATTGTTTCGACGCACGGATTCTGAATGCGTGCGATCTCAATGAACACCCAATTCGCTTTCAAACGAAAACGAGAATAAGCCTAGACTACAAGCAGCATCCCTTGGAGGGTCAGAGAGGGCAATATCGGCTACTCTCGTGGGAATCTTATCTACGCTGGCCACGGCTTTTCCGATACACAATGACGAAGTACACATGAATATACTACACATACTCGACACGCTAACTGCCTTAGGGCAACCGATTATCTACGGGTACGATTTTTATTTAAAATATGATCCGAATCATAGCAGGTTACAGATCGTCTTGAAAAAAAAATCAACGTAGATTTTCTTCGGCTAACCTTGATCTTCTCTCGGTTGAAAATAACTACATCTAGTTTGTGCGCCAAGTTCTCTTGAATCAAAGTCACTTGTGGTTACCACTTGTGATTTGAATAACTCTTTATCGAATCACTTGCTTTTAACTTATTTAATAGATAAAGAAGTGAAGTCCACATTAACCGACTTTAATGATTGACGTGACATAAAATATATATCGACTTAAATATACGCGTATAAAAGAAAGAAATAGAAAAATTCTCTATGCTTCCTCGTCTCAACCTATACCATAATGCTATTATAGAATATCATAGAAGAGGCTAGAATTCAAAGTCTCGACGGTAAAACAAATCCATACAGTCTCTTATATTATACATATAGCTGTCCTGAGGGCATCTTTACATCGTGATTCTTGTAACATTTCGCTGTATATTATGTCATCTTGTACACTGTTCACAGCACAAGCATAAGTATATATGGACCTGCAAAATTCCCCCCTCACTTATCTTGCAGCTGAAAATATTTCGTTCGTCTGTCTCTTCCTGCATAACACATACAATCATAGGACAAGCTTGTTACGCTCAAAGATACATCAGAATTCACGCACGATAATTGTCGAGTTTAATATAGCAAGTTACCGTTGTTAGGTGGAAGATCAGGATAATAATCGCATCGACGCCTCTAATGACGTACTTATGCAAATTTCATTAGGCCCAGAGCAGAAGAGAGGAATAGACATAGACTACGGGGAATAGTATTGTGGGTAGATCACGTGCTCTGGTCGTGTGGATGGATAAACCAAATGGGGATAAGATCCATAGATAGTCGAATAATTTATATCCCAAGAGGCAGAGCTATTTGTTTGGACTGCATACACATATATACACTTACACACGCATTACGCTACGCAGCAAGAGAGAATTAGACTCACTGAAAATTCTTAAGACGTTGTATTCGGTGCGCATTATATAGATCAGGAGGCTCTTGGCGTATGCACGCGCGAACTTGAGACCAAGTTTGATCGTTTTGTTGGATTAAGCCTACCGCCTCGCCTCTCTAAGACGATGAGTTTGCTTTACGGATGCGTATATTCTGTTATCTTAATAAATGCACAATGCCAACTCTCCCGCGCGTAACCAAGGCTAATAAGTGCGACTTATGTAGCCAAGTTTTGCAGTACGTTTAACCTCCCATTGGCGATTGCTGCATCTCTTTTATTGCCTGTCGCTTCCTAAATCAAAAGCTTCAATTATCCGCTAGACATATAGGGTATTTTCTCCAACTTTTTATTTTAGTGAGCGTGAAATTTTTCTGGCTAGACCCTGCATTAAACCGTGTCTGTTTCTCTTTATTATGGCGAGTACGTTAGGAACTCGCAAGCTTCGCCACGTGTGCACGCTGCGGTAATATTGGCTCTACTCTTGGAAAAAGTTTTCACGTGATATAAGGCGGAATAGAGTCACCCAGGTACGGTTCCGAACTAAGGTGTATAGCATAGAAACAAGTGAATTCTCAACGGTCATCGCCCAGCACTGTTGCTACTGCTGCTTTACAGATTCACCTCTTTCCCCAAAGAGTATAGAATTTAGTTTGAATCGAAAAGTTTGCTTTGTCCTTGCCGTATTCTCAACCCTATATAAAATCATTCGCTACAACGTTCGAAACAATTTCAATTGCCCGGGTAATCGATTGAAGTTGTTATGTATTTTCATTTCGTGCCCGGATTGTTTCATTTCATTAAAATTCTTGCTCTGGATAAAATTCGAGAAAAGCCTCGTGATGTTGCAAATGTGTTGAGCTAAATTTCATCCCAAGAAAATTATCAAAACTAGCTTGAAAAATGTTAAATTTACCATTTAATTGATAAACATAAGCTCTATTAGTTGCGATACATTTTTACGATCTAAGTACAGCTAAAATATAGGATTGTGATTATTAATTTTTGAAACGAGCCTGATTAATTGGGTACTTCACACAATGCAGTTAATGTTTCTATTTTTTTCAAGCACAGTTAAGCTTGGGAGTGCGTTTGTTTATGTAATTTAGTATTATGGTTGCATAAAGCTAATAGAGCTAATTAGAATTTGCATCTACACGAGCGAGTAATTTTAATCTTTGAATTTTTTATAATAGATCAAATGAAATAAAAATAACACATATTTTTCCAATAAAATTGATACCGTAATGTTTCAGTTTTTAAATTCGATACTTAGTACTTAAGATAAAATCTGCAGAAAATGACTATAATTTTCATTCTCCTGTCAGACTTCACACATCATCTTTCTCCTTCCAGAAACAAGAAAAGTTTACAAAAAGAATTGGCAAGTTATGAGACAACGAATAAATCAAAATTTCTTCTTTGTACATACATAATTGTGTTTTTCATACTGGAAATGAGAAACATGAAAATATCGTGTTTATGTGTATGGAAAGTGCAGAGAAATCGAAAGAAAGACAAAGATAGAGAGAGAGAGAGAGATGGAGATGAAGATGGAGAGATGGAGACGATGAAAATACTGACACGAATCTATGATATTTCGTCCAATGATCAGCGGTTTTCTAAACCTTCCAACCCTTGTTGTGTAAATGCATACGACACCGGCACATGGCTGAACGGCCAAAAATTAACGTTTTGTTTGTTGGGTTTTTGCATTACTACTACACGCATATTCTAAGGGCTCGATTCAAAGAATTCACATTCATACGTAAGTTTCTTAACGATTGTCGCTATTTATTAAATAAGTTTTTTCTTTATTCGTAATTTGAAATAAGACGGTATGCAAGTTTTATTAGGTGCTTCTCATTTATCAACATTTCGTTCGATTGCAAATTTTTCATTACACTACTTGTTTCCATATACTAGTTGTACGCACTTTTGAAGCAAATAGCACAAATATAGTATCGAAATAACGATAAAAAAACGAAAAAGAGTAGAAGAGAGCAGGGAATATAATGGCCCTGTAGCTTGTATAGCCGTGTAGAATTTAAAAATGAAAGAAGACGAGGGCATGATTCGAAGGCAAAAGTGTAAGGAGGATAAAAGATTGTGGTTTAGCAAAACTGCTCCGCGCTGCAAGGCAGTAGCAGTAGCAACGGCAACAGCAGCAGCACTCGGCAGATTAAATTTTTTTATCCTATACACCTCTACCTTTCGTGTGGCTTATAGCTAGCTCGAAGACTCGACAGCACTATCTGCTATATACATATGCGTGTATACATATATGCACAACAAACATCGAAGTCGAAAGTTTATAGGTAGTGCGCGCGGCAACTATACACACGTGCGCACAGTACACAACTACGATTTTCGCCGACGTTTGCCTGTCCGCACGTTGTTGGCAGCTAGCAATTCTTCGACTGCACGAGGTTACACACGCGCCGACGTGCCTTTATGTGTGCACAGGGTAGAATAGAGAAACGCGTTGTTATATGTATCTAAAGCCCATGTACATATACGTAAGCGGGGAAGTGTCGCCCGTTCGTTCGACGTCGCCGTCGTCGCCGTCGTCACCGTCGAGGCTACACACTTGCACTCGCCAATAGTTCATTGCACTTATTTTCGTAAAATGGAGCGTATCGCAACTATCGCTCGGCTCGAGGCTTATTGACTTTGTTTTCAGCTTTTTTTTCTTGCTGCACGACCAACAATTTTTCGATATTTTCAAACTCCCACTTTTTAAATTTTGTGTTTACGTTTGTATCAAAATTCTGTTTAGAAATTACAGTCTATACGTTCGAATTGTTTCTTGCGAAAAAGCTTGTGTCAGATTATCGACGCAAAAGCATCTACTCAATTTTTGCTGTTAAATTTAAAGTTAAGGCCAACAGCAGAAATCCGGAAGTCATGTGGCGAGCTAAAACCGCTGATTATTATGTCTGACAAAGGCTTTTTACGACATATCGATATTATATTTTACTCTCCCCTCTTTCTCTCTCACGTTTTAAACTTCAATGGATTGCCCATTTATTAATTACAGTCATTTGAATTTTCAATGGATTTTTAAATGCAAATTTTGCGAGTTCAGTGAGTCACAACGATCTACACAATTGATCTATACATGATTTCTAAAAATGTTAATAATTGTGGACAGAATTATATTTTCTATTGTAAATTCAATGTTTAAATTTTGATACTAAAAACATTATTAGATAGAAGAATTTTTTAATAATTCAGATACTTTAAATGATACCTTAATTCACTATATTCAACAATCACATCGCAAAAAAACAACAGCAAAAAACATCCATCTTTGAATAAATAATCCCACTAAATAAAAAAAGATCCAGAAGCGTGAAAACTTGTATAGTGCCGAAAAACCAAAACAGTCCGAATCCGGTAGGACTATTTTTCGCTTAGCCGAGTAACCACAGATTTTTCTCTTGCCGCATCCAAGTAATTTTAAGCAGGTGCAGAGAAGTAAAAATTATTTTCTTTCTTTTCAATTCTTTGCTTATTACAATATTTTTGTTTTGTCTCTTTGTTTAGTAGGAGAAAACTAAAATAAAACTCTATGAACTTTGGCATTCCGTAAAGCAGCATTTTATTTTATTTTTTCATCTTAACGCTGCTTGTAAATATAGATGAAATCAAAATGAAATTATTTTCTTCTTTTACGTGAGTTTTTGAATGTTATGAAAAAATTTTTCCCTACGCTTTTAATAAAATGACACTATTGGAGAGTTTTTTCTGATATAAAAGATTACATAAAGGCGAGTAACCGAAAATCACGTGCGAGAAATAAAATTTTATTGCGGAATCCCGATTCTTCCTTCTACGATCGGCAATTCAATTTTTCCGTGTGACTTTTGCTCTCTCAGACTTTTTTTTCAGATTATTGGCTTTCTTGATATAGGACGTCTATATATCAACGTTTGTATGCGTGCGTGTGTCTTTTTTTCGTTACAACTTTTTTGCAACTATTACATCGCAATTCTGTATCCTAAGGCATCGAAAAACCAATCTTGCTTTGAACTGTTTGTAAAATAATCAAATGCATATACTACCGAAACACGAACCAAGCGATATGAAATACATAAAATGTAAGAACATGAAGATACATGTTCGAAATGCATGTGACTGCCCGTAATATCCCAAAGAATGATTCACACTTAAAAATGGCTTTAAACTTATCTTGCTGATCAAAATGTTTACACTTCTATCTCAGAGGTACCTAAAACTGTTGAGCCCATGATATATCGGTGTGACAACCTCATAAATTGAGATATTAATATTGTTGTGATAAAAAATGACCATTATTATTTGCACTGGAAAAGCAACAAAGTTTCGTTCTCCCACATTCAACGCTACGCAGTTTAGTCGGTCCCTGCTCTTTGATAAGACTTGATATTCTGCGAGTTCGTACGTGCGCGCACGTGCGACTTTGAACAGCTGTAATTCGAGTGTCATCGTGAACTGCACTCGCCACCCGAGCTTCCTCACTCTTGTACGCTATACAGCGAGCTGGATCAATCGTAAATATAGGCGTAGTAGGGACTCTTCTGCATATGTAACTGGACATCAGTGCAGCACGCCTGGTATCCACGAGGGCTGCATTATATACTCGTTGCATATAGCTTGGCCATATACAATATGTATATAATAGTATGGGGCAAAAATACTCTATTATAATTTATATAGTGAAAAATATGTTCATGTTAGATAGTAAAATAAAAATTTTGGAGTATTTTACATACTCGCATTAATAAGAGTTCACTATTTGTAGTAAAACTTGTACTTTAGAAACAAGTTATTGATCAGTAATTAAGTATTTATTATTCAAATGAATATTCACTTGTGATATTTTATATAAAATTCATTCGCTACGCATTAGATTTTAAACGATCTTTATGAAAAATCATTCATTGAGAAAATATTTTTTTGTGCTACCCCAACCTAAAGTAACATTTTACTCCCGCTGAGCAAAACCAAAATGTTACTTTAGGCTGGGGGATTCACAAAAAATTGTATTTGAACCTATGTAGCGAAAAAAGAAAGTCTTAGAGCACGTGGTTATCAACCTCGGCTTCGCCTCGGCTCACGTGCTTTGAGACTTTCCAGTTTTTCACTCCCTAGGTGCAAAGTATACTATTCTTCTCAAATATAATAAAATTTATTGAATTTTGAGTGAAAGTTGTATGAACTTTCATAACTTGATTGATATTAATGCCTCTTTATAAACATTTTCACAAAAAATTGAATTGATAACGTATTAAATTTGCTTATTTTTAACATATTAAGTTTGTTATAAAGTGTGATTCAGTACTGTTAGTGTCCAAGAAAAGCATAGTTTAGACGGGGCTATTTTGAAATCAACTTTTGAACGTCGCTGAACTTACTTGCAAGAGTAAAATATACTTTTATCACTCACAGTATAATTGACTTGGACGCAAATCGGGCTATAAAATAAAGCTTTGGCGCGGTATTTTCTTTTCCTCCTGACAAGCCCAAGCTCTTTCTTTACTTGGCAACATCGTGCATAAAATATGTGAGATAATTTTTAAGCAAGTGTTTCGTATTTCTTTTCTTCTTTTTATTAAATAATAAGTTCAAATTTTTACTCTTCTCACAAATTTTGAAATAACATATTTCAATTTATTGAGACTGAAAATAACACAGGAAATGAAAATTCATCCAAATGAATCTTCGTATTTTTGACGTAATTAGCTAGCCTAAATTCTTAAGCTTAATTACCATCATGATACTTTGATTTAAAAGTAAGTAAATCAGTGATACATTGCATATAAAAAGATCAAGAGACGCATTGCAAGTCGTGAATCAGAATAGACGCACAAAGAAAATCGAGATTAGTGGCCAACCGTATGTTCCTAATACTAGTCAACGAGTCTTTCTTTCTCTAACTTGCTCTATCTGTCTCTAATCCGATTAGGCAAGCGGAGACGATTAATCTTCTTCGGACTCGACTAAATTGTCCGACGCGATGCAAAGTATTTCTTTCGCTCGAATGTCACTTTCACATTCTCGATCGATAGGAAAAAAAAACGATTATAATTCAATAAAAAAACAGCGAAATGACTACCTGACTACTTATACTTCTCAGGGCTTTGAGAGGTTAGTTGACACAATTGCAATTCAATTTTCTCCGGGATGCTAAGTACCCCGCGGAGTTAGATACTCGGACCTCGAAAAGTTGAGATCGATTAGTCGTTTCCTTCACCGCGCAACGTACGTCGTGAAACTGTAGTCACGCGCTGTTCTTATAAACAGTGAAGGAAGCGACAAATCGATCTCAAATTTTCGAGGTCCTAGTATCTAACTCCGCGGGTGTACAATAGGAAGATAAAGCAGAAACCTGTGCACGCGTGTAGGTGAGCGGCTATAAAAAAAAAAAAAACGACTAAATCGAATTCCTCGCACTGCGTTGAGGGGTTAGCCTGAAACCAATCGTGGAAGCGACATCTGTCCTTGACTGCTCTGTATGGTGTCGTCCAACTATTTACTTATAAGCAATTCTTTATCTAAATAATCGCCTCAACCAACTATTTACTTATCCAAATTACTCAAACTATTTACTTATAAGCAATTCTTTATCTAAATAATCGCCTCAATTATTTTTAAGTGTATTAAAATTTTGGAATTTGTCATAAAAAAGGAGTGTGTGTCATGTACATTTTGTGATTGTATTTTTTTTTCTAACTTAAATTGAAGTCGAATTTTCCTTATGTAATTTTAGATAGAAATATCTTTATAAAGGCAAACTTTTGAACTCTTTATAATTCAATTACATGTAAAAAATACCTAAGCATGCAACATGGCCCAGGTTTGTGGCCTCTTGTATCTAATATAAAAGTAATAAAGCATTATTAACATGTTTTCTAAAGTTTCTATTTAACACACGAGAGCTTCAAAGTTAATTTACTACCGTAGATATTTCCCCTTTCGGAATGCATATGCTAGCGTATTGTTTTAACTTTTCTCGCTTTTGTTCTCTTTTATTATAAAAATGCTTTAAATACCATGATGATTCAAGTATTATTTTTTTTCAAATACATGTTTACCTGTATAATTGAGCGAATTCGCTGGATTTTTTTTAAACTTAACTTATTATCAACTTAGTATTCGGCTTTCTTCTAAAAAATTTTTAACTGTCACTTTGACTCAATATGTTGATGTTATACGGTGATAGTTTAATAGTCCGTACGATATATGCAAAATACTTTGACACGCTATAAGGCAAAGAATGACAAGTTTCAGTGCTCGCATCACATACACACTCAAACGACCAGAAGCAGCGCGGGGGATCTGTATACATAATCTTCGACTAACTCCAGACGTTGAGATCAATCTTGCGAATAAAGTCACCCTCGTACCCTCTCCTTCAGTCCTGGCAAACCTCATCCAGCAGCGGTGTCACTGGCAACAGCCAAGCCCTCGCTACTATTCGTATACGTATAATACAAATCCCTATTGAGCACGGCATACACATAGAAGGCAGTATGGCGGCGTACGCGCGGGTATTATACGTCAACGATTTCATTAAGACATCAAAAGGAGAGAAAGAGAGTCTTGTACACGCGTAAAAATAACAGTTTTGCCTTGTACGCAGTGCTCCTGGACGCCGGTAACACAAAAGTTTTCCTGTAGCTCGTGTGAGTGTGTGTGTGTGTGTGTGCCCGCGCGCCCGCAGTGCTACAACAAGACGCTATGAGCTTACGCGTGCTTGCGCGCGAGAGACGTCAGCGACACTTGGACGTGAGCGCCACAGTTCTGTTATCCTCTATACAGCTGAGCTCCCTAACTCAATTTCACTAAAAACGGAAAGCTCTTACCAAATTGTCTGATTCAATTTTTGCGAAGAATAGCCGCTGCCGCTTTTGTTTCCTGCACTAGTGCTAGTTTTCTTTCTTCTCTCTTTTCTTTTTTTCTACGTAAACGTGTTGTGAGCGTACAGTACTCGCTCTTATTTTTATCTTTTCCGGGTCAGAAATGAAGCTCAGGTATTAGACGACGCTGAGAACGAGTCGAGTTTCCGGATAAAATCTTGGGGCTCACGGGGGACCTTGGAAACGAATTTCCTGAGGGGGCCACGAGATACGGCTACTTTGGCTTGCACTGCCCTGACGCATTTTGCCCCGCAGCTGCACTACTCTATAGACACAGTCTCTGCGAGATTGATCCTTACTTCATTTCGTATCGATCTTCAATATTTCACGGTTATCGATATATTCTGGATTTTCTGTCATAATATCATGCGTGACAAGAGTTTTAAATTCAAGTTCAAGCACGCGACTAATCACCATACGATAACTAAAAGGCTGCGACATGAAAAAGCACATAGTGCAATTGAAGAATAAAAGTCAAAAGACAATAGCCAAGTGTTTCATAAAGCCCTGAAAAACTCGCATAGTCGAAAGAGCATCGATTAGAGACGCAAAGAGAATCTCACTCATGACCAGTAATTGCTGTCGACTTTGTATATATAGCAGCGGTGAATCTCCAATATCGATTGACTTCCAAGCATACTCAAATATACCTATATATACAAGATGGTACGAGCGTGCTCGAGTCATCTTCTTTTTTCTTAGAGAATTTTCTTGGCTTCCACTGCTATATGTACACAGCCGAAGATTAGAAAAGGGCCTTTTCCCGCTCGGATTCTTCTTCTCTTTCCCCGTGTATTTTTCCGACTCATTAGGTTGATATCTGGTTACGCGCGAGCTCGGGCTCTTACTTTGCATGGGGATCAATGGCCAAGGTATATGTAACGGAGCTCGAGATTCGATGCATGGATTACCTGCGGGACTTTATGCTAATGCGTTTTTCGGGAAAAAATCTTATTATCGAGCTTTGCGTATGCCATCTTCCCTGCACGATTTATCAGCGAGTATATAACATTTTCCCGCGGGCTCGGGTATACGAAATTAAACGTTCATTTACTCGTCAAATTCATTTTATTTCGTTTTATTCTACCTTTTATTTTTATACTTTGCAATAAGCAGCGCGGTGAGATATGGCCAGACGTAGCTATAAGGGCCCACTCAGGCAAATTGAAAAATACCGTTTATTACCTGAGCATTTGGTGAATTCTCGAGCGTACTTCGTTTTTTCCAGCGCAAAGGCGCATTTTGAGTCCAGCGTGCGTGGAAGAGGAAATCCTTGTAAGCTAGTTGCGCACGCGAGCCTCACCCGTTTCATAAACGTACCCAATAACATTTGTCACTCGATCCAATAAAAATAAAGAGTCTATTATACATCCACGTCGTAATAGAACTGAAATGCGCCACTTGCCCGCCCGAGACATACTCGATGATGACGTGTCGTATTATATGTGTGCGCCCTTGGCACAAGTGCCAAAGCGACGAGCGATAAAAAATAAATCGATAAATCCGCTTGAACTTGGCGCAATAGACAGTCGTTAAAATAAAGAAAGTGCGTTACAATACGCTCGACTGTACGGTGTATAAATGTTGCTCGTGTTTGAGCTGCGCAAAGAATAATTTCAGACTCGCAGCAGTTGGAGCACCTCTTTCGTTTCAGACATTTCGTGGTCTGCCAGTTCGCCGAAACGATCCGACGTAATATGCCTCACGGGAATGACGTCACTCGACGTATTATATGCACGACTTATAAATTTCGCCCTTTTATTTCTATATTTCAAGGGACGGATTTTCTGCTTTCGTCTGAGACAAAATGACGCCAAATGATATATCGCCTATACAATACTAAATAGTCTTTGGTCGAAAACGGTCGTCTATGGTGCATATATGCGTATATATGCACGGGCTAGAACGCATAATCATGCTCACGCTATCTAATAAGTCTAATAATAAATGATCCCCGCGTACTTTCTTTTCCAAGAATGTATAATAATTTTCTCCTTGTTATGGATGCGGCGTAATAAATTACTATCCAAGTGCCCCGTATCCGCAATATCGAATTTATAATTAGTTCGCCAAAGCTCATGCGCTCCACCCTCTGTCTTATCTTCCTTTGCCTTATCAATCTCTGCCCTAAAAATATAAAAATTCATTTTGCAAGACTGCGATAAGAAGCTTTCCTATTCAAGCCGCGCGCTGTATGAATAATGAACCATCGAATCTCTCTCGACTTATCGTAATTGAGCTCTCGAACGAGAGAATCCATAAAAAAAGCCATCTATGTGTAACTGCCTATATACCTGTATAAGCACGAGCAAAATTTCTAAAGACTCTTGTCTGTATAGACAAAGATGAAGACGTTTTTTTTATGTGTGCGTGCGTATCTTTTTAGCGTGCTTCGAACTACGGTCGTGCGTGTCAAGGGGCTGTGCAGTCACAGGGCTTCGGCGCAAGCCGGATTTTCGGATTTTCACGTAAGATGCGTATACAACGGGCGTCAAGGCAAACCACCTGATGAATAGTGGTACGAGTGTCTAGCTTCTCGACGCTCGACTGCATGAATAAATAAATGCATACGCGCCTCGCTATCGGCGCCTATACGTACGCATAAATGTATGCAAACACACAAACGAATATACGCAAAGCTAATGCGAGACTCGAACTTATCAACGTGCATTACGCGCAGCTTGTACCATTCTTAGGGTGAATTGTCTTCCCTTACTTTCCCTTCTGGCTTTCCAATAGCTGCATTAAACGACCGGAACAAATAGAAAATTATGGTCGAATATGCCGTTCCCGCGTCAGAAATATTTATATACTATCACAGTGCGATCTGTTATCTTATTCATGGCATTGTCATTATACCCAAGCATTGTCAAAGTCAAGCTTGAGTATTCGAGCGTATTCAGAAGCAAGTAGATTCACGTACGTTAAAATATAGCATACGAAGGATCCTATCAACGCACGTATACGTATAATACAGCCCCCACGCTCAGAGAGAAAAAGCGAAACAACCATTGCATCGCGTACTACCGAGCGAGACTTACGATGTACACATCCTTCTGATCCCTGGAACCATTAGACGTCTGTTAGCGAATAAGCTCGTATGACGCCTCGTGTATATATATAAATACACCCTTTCGAGGTTACTTCAAGGGAAAAAACGTCTGTAACGAGCCATAGGGCTGGAAAAACTATGTGGTTCGTTTTTTTTATTTATATACCTACGTTTTCTTTTCACATATAAAATATACGGGCTTGATACGTACGGCAACGCCCTTTTCTCCTTCTATCATCAATAAATACCTGAATCTCGTACGTTCTCCTATCCACGCTTTTTGCCTTTTATTTTATTTTTTTTCGAATGACGGCAGTTTGTCAAACTGTGCCAGGAAACGATGGGAGTTTTGCCTAGGGATTTGAAGAATGTAACCGATCGTGCGCAAGGCCCAACGAGTTTTTTCGTTTTGATTGACTGGATACAACTTTGTTTGAAATATACATCCAGGTTTATTTGGCCGTGGAAAAGTTTTGATTATTTTAGGCCATGAAAATCGGCTTGCTACTACATTTTTCATGTGGCTTAAACTATTTTTTACTCTTCTGTGACATTTGAAGTACGCAGGTTTTTTTCAATGAAAATTCCATCGATTGAAAATATTTTTCAATAATTTCAAAGAGGCTAACGTGCTCTATCAAAGCCGAGCATCGTCTCGGAATTATTACATCCAATATCTTGCTCAACACTTTTCAAGCGTTTATACATAATTTGTGCCAGCTTTTTAAATTAAATAAAAGTATTTGTTATCTTGACTATTAAAAATTACTCTGAACATTGATGAAACTAATAAACTTATATAAGTGACAAATGGTTATTATTAAAAAAAAGTAGCTCTAAAAGCCTGGAGATAAGGAAAAAGTTTTCCCTTTGTGAGCGTTAAAATTCATGTCGCGCTTGGGTATCGAGAGGCAGACCAGTTATCCCATGAAAAACCGCTCGCATAAAAAGATGCGTGTATGTCTGTACATTTGGCAAAGTAATCTCGTCCCTTTCTTTTCTTTCACCATTCTTAGTTGGTACGGTGATGGTACGTTGGAAAGTTTTAGGCTGATACATATACTATTGGTGAGGGCTTGTTCACCTCGAGGCAAGATCTGTGAACCCTTTTTACGGTTTCTTCGAAGAATGCGCGCGAGACTCGTGAAAGATGATGCTAGATGAGATGCTTATACTGTAGCAATATAGAGATAGAAAAATAATCCACGCGCGTACTATATGCTAATGGAAAACCTAAAAGTTCCATTGTTTTTTAGTTGTGCCGAGTACATAAGATTTGGCACTGCGATCGTTTTTAACATGCTCTTTTAATTTTTATGGAATGAACCTAAAGTTACGCGCATGGCGGCTACCGCAAGTTCTTTCAGCCCATAAGATTTAGCATGGGAAGCGATGGCGCCCTCATTCAAGCACCCGGGCACGATGCATGCATTTACTCTTACATATAGAAACAGCCTTATGTGAAAATGATTTGTGACACATCTGACATTTAAAGGGTTTGCTAAGATCATGTACTATTTTTATGTGTTTATTGAGATTAATCTTATCTGATAATGATTTTTAAGGACGTTGGGGACCTTTGGGTCAAGTTGGGCCACGAAGTTGAAACTTCGGAATTTGATAGTTGATAACAATGTTCTCCCGAAATTTTAGCATCGATTGTTGAATGAATTTTCGTATAATTTGATTTCAATAGGACACTTTTTAACATGGCTACCACTTCACCTATACAATTCCGAGGAATTGATGCATTGAAAAAAAAGAGATAGTTGCTCCCTGTTGCAGTTGTTGGAAATGAATTGTTTTTTCTCTTCAAAGTGATGGAAAAAAATTACCAGTGGGAATGTTTAGCTTTGTGTTCAGGGCAGAAATTCAAAGGAAAAATGTCAGTTTAGTATGCGACGGCATGCTGTACACGAGTGTTGAAAGTTGAAGAGTCGTTCCATTTTCGTGTAGTGCACTAGGCGAACGAGGCGAGAGAAAGAGAGAGAGAGAGAGAGAAGCACTCGAGAGACGAGCGCGAGCAAGAGTCTGTATATGCTCATTCCACCGCTTCGTTGCATAGAGAAGAGAAAGCTTTCACGTGTAGAGAGCGCATAGCGCAGAAAACGGTCCGACGAAGTAGTTCGTACACAACACACATACATGCAGCAACAAAATAAGTGAAACAACCCAACGACTAATACGCCGACGAGACGCGCACGTAGAATGTGTACAGTCCAGTTACAATGACTGTGCTGCTGCACACGTGTGGGTGCTTGTTCACCGTTGAAAAACTCGCTCAGCTGTATGTAGTTTAGCAGTAGCTATGCTTGCACGTATAATTACACCAGCAGCGACTCGTATATATACACACCATCGCACGATGCTCGCAAGCTCGAGTTAAGGATACAACGCCGTCAACGGCAGAATTAAGCCTACGTTGCGCATTTTCTTTCTCTACTTTACACCTTACATAATGCTCTCTTATATAAACAGAGCTTTGCAAGCTCGCATTATCTTTTATTTAACGTACTTTTGCCTGTGAAATCTTTTAATTAAAATCCTACCTTATGTACCTTCGAATCGCACAAGTGACATGTTTTTGTAATACATTCGTTGGTGAATTATCCTTAGCTTCATTAACTGCAAGAGGAAATGTGTATCTCCTCCTGAGGAAAACCTTAAAGTCCATGCATGCCATTACTCCAATGTACGCGGATATTTAGCGGGTAATGGCAAGTTTTCCGCGCAGTTCAATAACATCGCGGCCAGTTAACGTCAGTAAAGAAATATATTCGGTTAGATTCAGGAATCTTTTTGCACTGTTCGAATATATGTGGCGCGTAAAATTATTGCTTCAATTTCATCGAGTTTTTTTAACTATACGGCATCGTCGCTGGCATTTAAATGATGGTTTTAGATATACCATATTGAACCATGCAAAACCATTTTCGAGCTCTATATGTGTCTCTATCAAAACTTTTTAATTACTCATGAGGTTTCACTTCTTATGACAGAAATTTTCATTCTAATCGTGAAGAAAAGTGTCATCGATTTGATATCTAAAAATATTTTCCAAAAATTACGGAAAGCGACCATTAAACTTGGAGCGAAGAAAGATGCTCATTTTGCGAGTGCGTGAAATCAAATAAAGTCATCAGGGGTAAGGTATAAAGCGAGAATTTTCTCTGAAAATCGAGACTCTTGTAGATCTTACATCTGAGACGAAAGCGTCGAAAAAAGGAAAATAAGCGGCTGCTCGAGAAAGAGACAAGCATTGCACATTTCTGTATATAGATATAGAAAGACTCGCGTGAAAGAGAATATTGCAGGGGCGACGACGACGCGTGATTTATCCGCGTCCAGATTACGAGGAAAGTTTTCCAATTGTCTTGCTACTGGAAAAAGAGTCGATGGTGGCAAGCGTGCGCGAGACATCGGAAACCGATGACTACCACTGAGATTCGAGTTGATGCAGCTATTTATCTCATCTTTCTCCTTTTCGCCCGTCGCGTTTCGAATGCGGTTCAGGCCTTGTTGTTGAGCCATCAGGTAGATATCTGACTTTGAGATGTGTCTCTGTTCTGAATTTTCCGTATAGTGTCGAATAAAGCTTCGATCTGATAGTACCATACATGGTTATACTGAATGTTAAATTAATTAAGTTAAGGGCTCAAAGGGGGATTAAAATCGAAAAAAATTTTTATATTATTTTTGAGTTGGATTTTTTGTCCCCTTTCCATTCACTTTTTAAAACTTCAAAATTTTGATCATTCAGTGAGATGCAGCTGTTTCCGTGAGCCATTTTCGTATACTTTGCGCGTGTTAAATTTTTTCTTTTTTTGCGTTTTCTGGCGTTTTACGTTTTTACAGAGTGCACCTCAATTGTCGTAACTTTCAGAGGGTACCGATTGAGTTACAGCACCAGGGTCGCGTACACTTCTTAAGAACATCAATGGTTACGGTTACAATCTCGGTCAAGGTGATCGAACTCACGGGTCACTTTCAATCAGTAGATTCACGAAAACAGCTGTATTTCACTGAATAATCAAAATTTTTAAGTTTCAAAAAATGCAATGGAAAGGAGACGAAAAATCCAACTTAAAAATAAAATAAAATTTTTTTTGATTTTAAGCCCCCTTTGAGCCCTTAAGGAGATCCGTACCTTAGCCCGAAAATCAAAATTTCGATCCAGTTTTCTGAAACTTCTAGTGAATATTTCTCTAAAAGGCTCTATGACGACCTTCATCTTGATGTTTTTAAAGTCGTCATACAGCTTTTGGAGAAATATGCACTAGAAGTTTCAGAAAACTGGATCAAAATTTTGATTTTTGGGCTGGGGTACAGATCTCATTGAGCATTCTCAACTGTCCTTTCATATGTTTTCTGAAAAATATAATTCTCTACTGAAGTATAGTCCTTATAATTTCCTTTTTTTTCTTATAAATACTTTGTAGATTTCATGTTTAAAACGTAATAATATTGAACGAATTATTAAACTTTGTGTAAAATATTTAACGTCGGTCAATTACTCTATGCGTGATGAAGTTTCCATGTTATACTCTCAAATTTGGTGTCACATTGACCAGTTGCTCGAGGGATTATAAAACGGTAAAGATATTTTTCCCAGGGCCGTTAAAAGCTCAAATTCGAATCCGTTCAGAGAATTCCACTTCGATAGACATAACAATGGCAACTCGGATAAAGTAACATGACATATTGCCACTACTCGAGTAGAAATAGCGCTGCACGTTGTGTGTCAATGCGCTGACAATTTTCTCCTTGTGCGTACGCGTACCTGTACATACATAGGCGAGCAAATAAATATGTCCCGAATCCAATTAATTCGTAGCCTACGGCGAGTCAGTGAGTCACGGGAAGCCCGCAATAATTAAAAGTTTCCGCGAGCTTGCGCGCTTTCAAACGCGGCTACTGCTCTGCGCGCAAGAGCCCCTGTAGTTTGCGTCGAGCGGAAAAGCTTTGAAATATACGGATGTAGCTTTGGTGCTGCGCGCACCCAGCAGCTCGCTAGTTCTGTTGCTACCACCGCGAGCGGAAAAAATTCGTCCAGAGGCCTATCTCTCTTCTGCCTTCTCGACTGACAACCTCCAGCCTAGAGCTTGCGAGCTCTGCTGCGTACAAAAAAACAATAGCAGTGTGAAAATACTACCAGTGCGCGATGCGCTCATTATCATCTCACTGCGAGCTGGAAAGACGGTTTCCGCTACAACGGCTTGCGGGTGATTCGAAAGAAGCGCTACGTTTATTCTCTATATTTACGTATTTCACACACTTGATATTTTTGCTCTCTTTCTGTACCGTGTTTAATTAATTTTTTAACTGACCTGATTCATTTAAAATCTATTATCTTTGCGCATAAAAAGTCACACAATTACCATCTTCTTTGCTTACAATTGATTTTGACCATGTCCAATAGCTAAACAAATATTGTTGCATTGTATTAATGAGATTTATCTGGTTTCGACCATCGATAGAGGAGGTACAATAATATAATTAAAATAATATATTTTTACTGTGAGTAAAATAATGTTTTAGTATTGAGTCGAAAATTATATCAATTTTTACAATAAATTTTATGAAAAAGAAGGGTTTTTAGTCTTTTTCAATCATTAAAACATGCTTCGTTCTGCACCCTTCAAAAAAAGCTTTGTTTAGCGTCCACTGCAAAATAAGTCGAGTTAAGGAAAAATGCAGTGATCGAAATATGTTGTGCATTCAAGCTTTATCGGATATAGAGCTTATACTGATATTATTGTTGATACAAAGCCACGTGTCCATGATAGCCCATGGCTAAAAAGTTTAGCTTCGCGCTTTGTTTCATTATTATTTTAATCCTGCGGGCCCTCGAATACCCGAAAGTTCATTAAAATTGTCTTACTAGGGGAGATTGTTTGTGCAGTATAAACACTACTATATATTCGATTTTTTATTTTATGCTTCTCTTACAAGATTAGCGGTTGGATTATATTGAAATAATAAAATAATTCACGTTTTTTTTGTTACAGGTAATTCATTATTACTATAGCATCTTATTTGCGCTTATCCATGGTGCCACGCGTGAGTAAAATTGACCAAATTTTTATTATATTTTTATTTTCGATCTTTTGTTAACTAATGGAAAAAATTCGAACAAAATTTCACATTAATCTTTGTAACAAGTTGCGCTAGATACGTAGAATACTAAAACAGCGAAGTGTTGAACTCGATTGCGACAGGCGAGCTGCATGTACGCCTTCAAGCTATCCGTCTCTGTCGCACCATCTGTGCGCCATCTTTTTTTAACCTGTTCGGATACATATGGACTTGCGCAGGACAACATCAACAAATTATAAAAGTGTCGCTGGTTCATTCGGCACATATCGTATACCCAGAAGCGTGCGTGAGCTCGCGTAATAGTAGGACAAAAAACGTGATGGCTCGCTCGATGCGGGGTGTCCGTGCATATGTACAGTATACACGTACGTATGTTTATATATGTGGCGCTTAAACCGTGGTGTGAAGCTCGCGCCTACATTTGTATACACTCCATGGTGGCTTTTGAAAAGTTCTCGCTTCTCTCCCCCTGCGCCTTGATGCGAGCGCGAGACGCATTCGAGCCACTGTCTCACTGGGGAATATTAGCCGGAGAAAGATAAACAGTGTCGCGTGCCAACGACATATATTTAACTCGTCTTGTCTGTCAAGCTCCATACTTTGCAGCTGCATAAAGTACATACTATATCTACATACATATGAGCAAAGCCATATCAAATTTTCAAAATCAAAATTAAAACTAAATATGTACTCTTAAAACGTACATTACAAAATGAAAATTCTCAAATTTTGAGCTCTTCAGTTCAATAAATCGTTGAATTATAAATTATTGAATTACAGAAGCTCAAAGTCGGATTTTTATTTTTTAACTGTTATACTGCTTTATTGGGGTAACAATTAAAACATATTTGAACAATGTTTATGATGTAAAATCTGATGATTTATTCAAATTTTTTGTCAAATAACGATATTTTTCATGTTAGAGGAGTTTTCGCGGTTATTACTATTCCAGTCACCGTATAAAGAAGAAAATGAAATTCTAACTTAGAGCTTCTGTCGATGCATAAGGATCTAGAGAGTCCGAATTTTGAGGATTTTCATTTTTCAATATATTCCTTATAAATAAATTGAATACATAATTACTTTTAATCTTGATTTTGGACATTTCACGATTGCCGTGGTTTTGCTCATATATTAATTTTTTACACGACGCACCAGGCACGTAACAAATACAACAAAGGCACACTTTTAGTTTATATAGGAGCGTTTGCGTATTAAAAGAGCCTTCTAACAAACACGTGGATTCCGTTTTTCGTGCGCGCAGACGAGAGGACAGATGCTCTCTATCTCGATACGCTGCATAGGGGTGTGGCAATAATGGTTTTATGTACGCCATATTATTGTGATACATGAATCTACCTGATCTGTGTAAGTAAAGTAAAAATACATTTTTTTCTTTGTTCAGTCTTTTATCTATATCAATCCTGCGTAATTCATTAAGCGAATCATATTTTCCTTTTATTAAATGTATATTTTTCATAATCACAATAGAAGAGTGTTGATCATTTCCATTCATTCAATGTTAGTTATATTTCTTACCATAAGTCTTATCTGAAATAGAAAGACAAGTTATTACAAAGTAATTTTCATCCCTTTTCTTGCAATTGAAGAAAAAGTAAAGCTCTTGGAATTGTTTTTACCACATATCTTGTTTTTTCACTATTTCTTTTTTGATTCATGTAAGGCATGTAATCTCAGTGAATTTGTATTGAATCGTTACTGTGAACGGGCGGAAATGTTCTAGTACTGTTCTTCTTGAAGATTCATATCACAAATTTTACATTTTTTTTGTTCAAAAATATGCTCTGGCAGTTATTATTGCAAAAAATCGCTTTCAGGTTATATTGCATGCTCGTTAATTGATAAAATTGTCAAAGTGTCAGAACTGCACCGGGTTTTGATTCTCATTTAATTATCGTTTTTTAAAATTATAATCTGCAAAAAACGTACGTGATTATTATTTAATTAAAAAGTCTCATAACACTGATTTTCGTCTGAGTTTCGAACTGAGTAAATAATAATCCAAATGAATCTAAATGTATAAACCAAATACGAATAGGAGATTCATTTTGACGTTGACCAATATACATAGTTTTGAAAAAAAAGGAATCAACACACGGCAAGCTCCATAAAAGTTTAAGCTACTAGTGTACGCCAGTGCGCGTGTGTGCAAGCAAGATGAAGTGCAGAAAGTCAGCGGAGCAAAACGAAAATTCCCGCGAGGGCATACACACGTATACGGTGCAGTGATGCATCTCGAAGATTGCATTGCTACGAGCATCGTGATGTGTGTATCCTATCGCAGCAGCAATAGCAGTAGCAGCAGCTATGGCGAAGCTACTCTTCGAGTGTTTCGCTCTCGCAAGAGAGAGAGAGAGAGAGAGAGACTTTGTTGGCGAACAACTTGAAACTCAATCTACCGAGGCCTTTCCGTCCTACGCGTCCTATAGATATATTTTCTCTTCCTCTCTCTCTCTCTCTCTCTCTCTCTCTCTCTCTCTCTTTCTTTCTCTCTATCTTTGCCTATGTATATATATTTCCGATACTACTGCTTATGTACGTATATCTGCTGTGAGTATCTTCGAGTGCCATTGACTTTGAGAATATATTCTTCGGGGGTCCAGCTCTCTTTTTAGCTGTCCCCGACGTTTTTATTCTTTTACTTTTTCACCGAGCATACACCCTGCGTACTTTTATATGTGTATTGACAACGCGCGTATGCACTGTACGTATGTATACTCTCTAGAGTCTACACACAGGGCCACGCGCAAAAGATATTTGCTCTGGGAATGATTTTTAAAGGATTCCCTTTTGGGGATGAGCGAAAGCATGTTTACAGGGGACTGGTCTGCTACTCTGCTGTTTTGACGATGCTCTTTTTAAATGACACGTGCGGTGAAATCACGTTACATGGGTAAATCGCCAGTTCATCTCTACTTTATTATCTTAAAAAAACATTTGAATTCACCATGATTAAGAAAAAAAAGAAATTCTAACTTATAAATATAATTGAACTCGTATTTTTTTTTTTTTTTTTGAAAAAGTGCTGTTGCTTAGAAAATGTAAAGTCGACTATAATTAAATTTGGTTGAATTATTAAATAAAAGCAGAAGTCGAGGATATCAGGTAGGAGTGGCAAGCAAATGCCGTTTTCTTTATGTTCTGAGCTTGCGAGAATGCAAGAGCTGCCGTGCGCCCTTGTCTCGATGAGCCAATAAATAGCGAAGCGCCACAATTTCTCGGAGACAGTCGCTTCCTCGTATATACACATATTATACGATTCACTGGTCCGTCGTATCTATATACACAGTATTCTATATGTAGGCTTGCAACCAAGCAAGTAGCAGCAATATGAAACCGGGCTGCTGAGCTACGAGTTTCTCTAATTCAGCTCGGCATCATAACTTGCCATTTCGCCTACAGTGGGATATTCGCCCCTCTCCCTCTCGTCTCTCTTCCCGCCCTATAATATACGAAAACGTCGCGTTCTGCAGATGTACGAAAGACATTAAGTTGTGAAATATCCGCATATATATACGATACTACGCAAATGAGAGTGAGTCCGTTAAACGCCGAGGTCTTTCTCTCCATCTCTCTCGCTCTCTCTCTCTCTCTCCTTTCTCTCTCTTTCTTTATCTCTCTTTCTCCTCCTTTTCTCTCGCTCTTTGGCTAAACTAACTGCCAGGGCTGATATGCTACTATATAAGCACGCGAGGCGTATACTCAACGCGTGGCCGCTTGTGTATCTCGAGATCCGCGGAGAGAGCGAAAAATGTGGAGCTGTTGAGCGAGCGCTTGTAAAAGGAAAATCCGCAGAAAAATACGCTGTATAAGCAAAAGCGAAAGTGACTATGAACGAGAAAGAGAGAACATATAGGTAGGTAATGCCACGAGGGATTCAGCTTTTGTGGTTTAGATTTGAGTTTGGATTTATTGTACTCGATATTTTTCTGACTTGAGCGGGAAAGGCATCATACTCGAAAGAGGGCCGGGCTCAAGAGAGATATGCTTACCTGCGACTGAGGATAATATTTTGCTTCCTCATAGAGGAAGCTTTGTGACGGACCGATTTTCGACTTTCATAACTAATAATCGTAGAGTACTTTTACATATATATTCTTA
>CACVKI010138835.1:0-11058 GCA_902732785.1 Trichogramma evanescens
ATTTCATTGCCGTAGCATGTTTTAATAAATAATTATAAACAATTGTAAAAACGGACACTTTTAGAGGTTTTTTCGACCTGGAGAATAAACAAATGGACGAAAAAATTTGAAAAAAATACCAGGATAAAGGTCTTGAAAATGCCTACAACTTTTGTTTGAAACATTTTTTCCTAAAACTTAAACTTTACGAGTTAAAAATTATAATCCGTTTTTTTGCATTTTTAAACGCTTATAAACAAAAACGCAGGAACAATCAAGAGTGGCATTTTATGAAAATTAGTTGTTTAGGGTATCCAGAATAAGAATCCGTCGTAAAATTCTGGTTGCGAATTTTTTTTTTTTTAACATAGGGTCAGATTTTCATTGATTGGACTAATAGTTAACAATCATTTTATGAAAAGAGCATAAGTTAAAAAATAAATTTCCAAAGTCTTAATTTGTTGCAAACACAAATATGCCTGGACATTAACTGCTACATTTCATTAAACAAAAATTTTTATTCAGATTTAGTGTTGGATGATACTTTAGGTACCCTACGGGGCCTAAGTAAAAGATTGTTAAACCCAATCTGTCATTGTCTGCTAATCTATAGATACCGAATCCGGGTTAAGTTACTTTTTAAAGATTCGTTCGATGAAAAAAACGCCGAAAGTAAATTTAAGAATCCATGGATTATTTAAAAAGATTTAAAAGAATTTTTTTTATCCAACATATTTTTCTGGGACTGGTCACTTTAATTATGACCAAATATGGCTCAAATATTGTGGAATATGTGTCTGAATAAGTGTCAAAAATTTATTTAAGTACTGATTTATTGTGTAGTAATTTATTGAGTATTGTTTGTTGCTGGAAAAATTTTTTTTTTTGTAACTGGTGGCTTTAATTCTGATTAAATGTTCAATTTTCTTTAGATTCAATGATATTTTATACTTAAAACGTAAAAAATCATATTTTTAGAAGGAGGCACAATTCATTGGCAACGTTTTTTTTTATATTACATTAACATTGCTTGCTTAGTATACAATAAAAACAATGAAGTATTTTATTTTCTTATAAAGTTTAAGTTTCAGTTTAAATTTTATGTTTCCGTGGTAATGATACAGTTAGAGTTACATTTTAACTTTCCGCCACGGCTATACTGCTGTCTCAGTATAAAAATTGACATAAAAAATTATTGGTTTTGATAAAATTGAGCACTTACGTAAACTGTTTGAAGATGATGATGTCCGGGCTCCTGTGGGCAAATGATACGTTTCATCTTCATAAAATGATTCCATTTTTGAAATGTCATCATTAGTACCTCGATTTTCTCTCATGACGTTATCATCATTCAAACCAGTAATTTCTTCATTTTTTTCTGTATCAAGACATCTTAATGATCCTTTATTTATAATTTTTTCAGACATTGGAACTGTTATCAAAGCTCCACATTTTGGTTGAAATTTTGATAAGTTACTAGGATTTACAGGACAGAAATAAGAATAACTAGGAGAGTGATTTATACTCTCTTTATCGTCTATAAGGTGTTCAACTTGAGTGCTATCTTCGTCGATCGAGTTTCGGTAACCTAAAAATAATTGAAACATATCGTTTATATGCACGTTATCTTTAACTTAACTTATATTATTGACCCTAAAACTTATAAATAAATCCATTATAGAACAAATTTAAGTAAAATGTTTCGAATGATTTTCTAGTTTTTGATTGAACAGGCAATGAAAATCAAACTTCCATCTTTGCAAAACCTGCTCCACGTGAGTACAAAAGGCTACTTTTTTAAACATTTAGAGTTCTCATGAATCAAAGTTGATGAAAAACTCACATCAGTATTATTTTACAAGTAAATTCACATCTTAATACAAAGTATTAAAAAAATGTAATATAATTGGGATATTGAAATCAAAGTAAGATATTTTTTGGTCAATCAATTCAATATAAACTTATGTTTATATCATAAGAACTTGGACTATTATGATTAATATAGAAATTTTTTAATTGAAGCTCAAAACATAAGTCCTTCTCCTTCAATTGGATATTTTGAATTTTTAGAACAAGATCCAGATTTGACAATAAGAGAAGCTCATAATATGGCGTTAAAATCATGATCAGCAACTCCCGGGTGAATGGATCCTAGAGGCATTTACATCAATAAATTATCATCCTTAACTGATATACGCCGAAATGCGGTGATTAAACAAGTAGGTTACTGTGCATAAACAATTAAACATATTTTTTTCTTTATATTTTTTTTCGCTATCTCCATCATAAAGCTACGGGTCGAGAGCAACCTATGGGTGTGCTCCAGTCAGAATCAAAAGCTTGATTGCAAGACCGCTGACTGCTAGTATATTCTTTCGCAGAACCCGTCAAAAAATGTTCGGTGTGACTGTACACTCACACACATCACCTCGATCACGCGGTTCACAGAGTTGTTATTTTCAGAGTTTTCTGAATTAAAAATATTATTAATTTTCATGCTTTTTCTATAATCATAATTATTAAAAAAGATAGAATATTATTCCACATATCGAATGTGAATTTCAGAACCATGGTATTCCAATTCTCTCGAGCATGCCCTTGCAAATCGTAACCTCGTTCTCTCACCGTTCTCCACTAGCTCAAAGTAACAATAAAATTAACAACTTTGGATCAAGTTTTCTCAAAAACTGTACCAGCGGGTGTTTTCAGTTTCATACTGAAGAATCATTTCCTAATTCTTGAAAAGATTCTGACGATGCATATTTTTAATAATCTATTAAAATAACGTCTTTTATACATGCTAGCATAGGTATTGTCACTGGAGATATTAGAATTTTTCACACATATAAAAACCATCTATACTTATATTGTTGTTAAAATTTTGAAAGATTTTATCAAAAGTCATTTTTTGCTTGAAATCCCTCAACTAGTTCGCCTGAGTTATGATCGTAACCAATCATGTTCCAAAGAAGTTTGCGTCACCCAAGCTCCATAACTCAAAGAATTCGCTGTAAATGATACGTGTGATATGTGTGACAAAATTTAACAAAATAAGAAAAAATTTATCACTCAAAGTATACCAAAAAAGCTTAGGGAAATTGCTGTATCTTAATTAAAAACAAGAATTTTGGCATTTCAAAAAAATGCTAAAGAAAATGGCTGTATCTTAATTGAAAACAAGAATTTTGGCATTTCAAAAAAATGTAAAAGAGTAAGAAAATCTTTCCAAAAATTCTTCTTATAAAAAAGAGAACGGCCGAAAAGTGAAACCACGTAAAACGACCTCTCATTGACTTACTCTGACGACGACATCTGACGCGAGCCAACTCAATACGAGCGTCTGCGCTGCTAACTATCAACTGACAGTTAGTACTCAAGTAACCTCAAAACACGAATAAAAAAATTGACACGCGCGAAGCGCGTTTGAAACATCTATAAAATAAATATTTTATCATTTCAAGCATCCTTTGAACCCTTGAAGGCTAAAGCTTCAAGTGTAATTGGGGCAGATTGAAATATCGTAAACGATCGAATAGTGATATCTACAAGACTAATTATTAAGAATTATAAGAAAAAGTTTTATCGTCATTAAGAAAGCTGTCTTCTGAGCACCAGCGCATTTGTCTCATCGCCCTGATTCCAAATCCATCGTGAGAATTTTAAAATAATTACAGCCAAACTATCAGTGATGGAAAATTAACCCTATTTCGAACGAATTTTGACAAATACATGGGCGCACTACGTTCGGACATTTAAGTCTGTTAGTATGATGCATGGCAATGACTAGGGGTATTTTGTTGTTTCGGAGATAAGAAATTTGCAGAAATCATTAAAATAAAGTTTTAACTACAAGCAGATATCATAAATTATAAAGATTTTATAAATCATAATAATTAAGTTATAATAACAATAACCTAAAATGATCAGATTTTCATAGCGGAAACAAATTCTTTTCCCCATCGTGTGCATTAAAGCGATGAAGTTGTGAATTGAGCCCAAAATTATAGCTCAAATGAAATTCATTTTTTTCTAATGAAATCTCCGACTCATAATCATTAAGATAGTGTGAGTTGACCGCACTGTTATACAATATGGTATGGAGGGGACAAATGGTAGCGAGTCTGTGAGGTTTTGCAGAGATTCGCCAACATCTTAGATGTCTAGTCAGTCTTAGCTACGAGTAGCCTGACAGTCACGAGACACAGGAGTGACGAGTGATCCAAATGGTCGATATTGTCTCAGCCTTTTATTTTACAACGTTTTGTAACTCTACGTTTAGTAAGTTAACTGACGTAGGATGACCGACTTGAGACCGTCACCACTGATGAGCAGCTTTGAGCAAGGCCAGTCTTCTTCAGGAGATGAAGGTCCAAATGGTCGATGATGTCGTTGTTGGCTCAGATCTAAGCTCACGATGGGCCGAGCAGCTAGGTCCGGTTGGCCTTGGAAGTTGGCGAGTTGTATGCTCGGGATGTTCGGCTATGTCACTTGACTCGTGAGAATTGAGTGACAAAAATCCGATCACTCTTCTGTTCCAACTTTTGAAAGTTGAACAGTCAAAAGTCGATCCACTTTTCTGTTCTTACTTTTGTAAAAAGTCGAACAGTCAAAAACTTATTGACTTTGGCCGGAAGGCACTTATACTAGTACGTGCCGTGGCGCTGCACCAACTGGCTGGCTGCTAAGAGACGACTTACTTGCACGGCCAAGCGCCTCGCTTTAATATAGCAAGTGAGGAATGCGTTGATTGGCCAGCGACGCAAGGTAGAGACGGGTGCAGCAGTGCACGACTGTATAAGCTAATAATAAGCTGCATTTTCATGAGACCCCCAAACGATTATGAAATAATTAATTTGAAATAAAAAGATCGTGTATTTGTTTTGTATACAAATATAAATAATAAACTTATAAATTGTACATGAATATAATTTTACCTTTAATATGGCTTTTACTACCCATTTCTTTGCTTGGAGTAAAATCATTTAATTTATGTTCTTCAACATTAGATAATGTTTCTACAGAACTATTGACAGAAGTTTTAGAGTATATTTTATCTGTAGAATTGAGAGACATCATACTTGATTTAGGCACTTCTGCGTCTATTGCACTTTTTAAATTTAAAATAACTTGACGCACAGGATGCTGGATTTTACTTTTGAAATCATCATTGATCGAAAATACCTTGAAAAAAAATATGTATAAGAACTAATATTATCTATATATGTGCGTGCAATTGTGCTTAATAAGATATCTCCTAGCTAATACAATCAGCTTAAGATTTGATATTATAACAATTGTATGATGTGAATTTCTCGACTATTTTATCTATATTTACGTGCTTCTTGTTCTTATAAATACATTTAATAATAAAAAAAAAATTCTTACATTTGATGGTTCTTTTGAATTTTCAGGAGAGAAATGTGAATCTGATGTCAATTTGGCAACCACTTTAGTATTTGGAGAATTTTCGGTTTTAACAGCGCTAGTTTCATCTGCACTATTTGATTTTGTTCGGATATCATTATCTCTCATTAATTGAGAAACTTTTTTCTTGTCTTTATTGCACCATTTCCAGTCTGGGTGAGCTTTAAAGTGAGCTTCTTTTACCTCAGAAGCTAAATTATGATATTTTTGTTTTTCTTCTGCTCCCAAAGCATACCACCATTCACCAAGAATTTTAGAAACAGTACGATTATCTTGATTTGGATGTCTTTGGTGAACTACAGCACGATGCCGTTTTGAGAATATCATAAACGCATTCATTGGTCGTCGAATTTTATCTTTCATCTGAAATATTATTCGAAAAATGAGTGATTACTTTCATCAATGGTATTATATTGAAATGTATGTGATAAATTTCCAATGTTTTATGAATTAGAATCCGAAATTGCTTTCGTTTAGTAGAAATAATTCAATGGTGATTATGAAAATAATGTCAGATCAAAATATGCGGAGAAAATCATGCCGATTTAGAATATATAATTTGTGAAACGCATAATTCAAATGACTTGTGCGTACTGCGCATACAAAATGTACAGCTCTAGGCAAGAGTTCACTATAGAAAAACTTGAACTGAAAGAACCTCCTTAATTATTCTCCATAATCAATTGACAGTTTTGGGAAAGATGGTTTCCGTATTGGGTCACGGTATTTTATCACGAAAATAAAACGGATATACTAAAAACGGAGAATTTTAAATAACATCGATGTTATTTCAATTAAGAACGTTACATTAAACGATGAACTATTGTATTTCGCGCTTCCTCCTTCAAGATCAAGATGTAGTACCCCCCCTTGCGTCCTAAAAACCACACTTTCAAAGCCTAAAAAAGAACGGTTTGAAGCGCCACCACCATCCACTGCGACGGCGGCAGGCCGCTCTATTACCTCATTCCTTTTCTTTGTGTCGTGAACGCCACACGTATAGAAAAGCCGTTCGAGAGAAATTGAATTATGCCGAAGCATAAAAAATCAAAGAAGAGATATAGGGAGAAAAGCCGTCGTAGACATTATAAACGTCGGTACAGTGAGGATTGGTCGTCTTCATCTTCAGAGGACTCGCCAAAGAGAAAGCGTAGGAGGACTTACAGCTCTGGTTGGGAAGGAGATCATTCTTCAGGTAATAACCTCAAATAACGGACATATTTGTTTCTACAAATCACAGAACTAGTCTGTGTAAGATGACTCTCGGTCTTTCGAGATAGTCGTAGATAAAGTCAGACGCGGGTCTATCCGTGTATTAAAAGAGGTTAGCCACAGGGAATGGTGTACATGTATAGGGGCTATCCTATGCATGATGCGTCTTTGATGAGACACATCGACTCGATTGAGTCACACCCGAGAGTGCTACATGCCACGGGCCACGAGCTTGATGCTACAGGCTATGTGATATGAGAAGTTTATGTACTCAATTGGTGTCGTTATTCGGTATGTTTACAGAAAGAAGCTCTCGTGAAAGAAGCAACAAAAGACCCGCTCGCACTCGCTCGGAGAGCCGTGACAGTGAAGAGCTAGGACATTCAGGCGCTCGAGAGGTAGCATCGGTGGTAGTCATACCAAATGGAAAAACTGCGGACAAAGCGAGTGAGAACGATGGGCATCTGCAGCAGGTCATTACGGATGCAGAGAATTCAACAACAAACGGTGCTGAACATAACCTCTCAAAGAAGACGGAGGATCTGCCGCTGAGAGATGATATAGTTTGTGTTCTCGGCTCACGCCTGAAGGAGAATAGAGAATTCTCGCCACCGATTCACTCGCACTTCGTGTCTATTTGGAAGGACATTTTGCAGCTAGGGCTTCCAAAAGAAGCCAAGCATGATATTTTTAAGAAATATCCAATACCGAGCAATTGCGAATTTTTTGATCCTCCGCAGATCAACAAAGAAATTGAGCTATCGGTAAACGAGATGTGCAAGACTAGGGATAAGCGCATTGCGGAGAAGCAAGATAGACTTGTGGCGATGATTGCCAGCTTATCAAAAGCGCTGTCTCGTTTATTATCCAAGGATATGGAGGATAAAGAAGTAATTGAAATTATTGAAGCAGTTAGTGACGCAACACGCCTCGCTATTGATAACTTGCACGAAGAAACAGCGATTCGACGAAGTCTCATTTTGTCGCACATCAATCCGGCGTGGAAGGACACCTTGCTGACAACAGAAGCCAACGAATTTCTTTTTGGTAAAGATCTGGCAGAAGTTTTAAAACGGGCAAAGTCAGTGGGTCAAGAATTCAAAAGCTTATCAAAAAAGAGCTCTGAAAATTCTTCAAAAAACTTCAAGACCCCGTCTCGCCCTTCCAACAAGCCGCAGGCAGAGACCTTCTCGGGGCAAACGCATCGGCTGTCATCGAAATCTCAGACACAGAAGCCTCGTCGAGCATTCAAGACGAGATCTCCGAAACGAACCTCATACAGCAGCTCGTCCAGGAATCAACCACGCTACCCGAGAAAACATTAATTGAGAATGTAAGTCGTACAGCGGGCAGGTTAAGCCTGTTTCTTAAAAGTTGGCAGAAGCTAACCTCGGATAGTATTGTACTATCTTGGATCAAGGGCGTGGACATCCCATTTATGAAAACTCCTTATGAGAGAAGGGATTGTATAGAACGTAAATTTTCTCTTAGTGAGAAAGATATTATTAACGATTTAGTTAAAAAACTTTTAAAGAAAGGAGCAATTGTTGCATGTGAATATACGGAAGGTCAATTTTTGTCTGATTATTTTGTAATCCCTAAGCCGGACGGGTCCTATCGATTCATTTTGAATTTGAAAGAACTAAATTCTTTTATAAGAACTTATCATTTTAAATTAGAAAATCATAAAACGGCTATGAGTTTATTAAGGCCACATGATTTCATGACCAAGATTGACCTACGCGATGCGTACTATTTAGTCGCTGTAAAGGAAGAGCATAGAAAATTTTTACGGTTTAAATTTGAGGGCGTCGTTTATGAATTTACTTGTCTCGTATTCGGTTTGAACGTGGCTCCTTGGATTTTCACAAAAATTCTCAAACCAGCCTTAGCTTTTTTAAGAGCTCAAGGTCTGCGTTCAGTAGTTTATCTCGATGATATCCTTCTGTTTGGTTCTAGCTATGAGGAGTGTAGAAATAATTTTGTGAAGACAAGCCAGCTTCTTTCTAGTCTGGGGTTTGTTATTCATAATGAAAAGAGTGATTCAGTTCCAAAGAAAATTTGCTCCTGGCTAGGTTTTATTTTCAACTCAAAGGACATGACCTTGGATTTGCCACCAGCTAAAAAAGAGCAAATAATCAGGTTATGCAAGAAATTTAAGAACTTGAGTCAGTGTAAAATCCGCGATTTTGCTCGGTTCATAGGCTCGTTGACTGCAGCTTGCCCAGCAGTAGAATATAGCTGGCTGTACACAAAGTTGTTTGAGAGAGAGAAAACCCGAGCATTGGAAGCTAGCAAAGGAAATTTCGAAGCAAAAATGTTTTTGTGCAAAGAATTAACTGAGGATTTTGATTGGTGGCTTCGACGAAGCCTGGATAATAAGAAAAACTTTGCTTATAAGGCCTATGACATGGAAATTTTTTCCGATGCATCTCTAACCGGCTGGGGTGCTGTACATGGAAACTCCAGAGCAAACGGTTTTTGGTCAAGTAGTGAACAAAAGATGCACATAAATCTACTGGAGTTGAAAGCCGCATTTTTTGGGCTAAAATGCTTTGCAAAGGATAAGAAGGGCTGTAAAATCATTCTTAGAATCGATAATACGACAGCAATATGTTATATCAATCGAATGGGAGGCACTCAGTTTGAATACCTCCATGAGAGTGCAAAAAACATATGGCAATGGTGTGAAGCCAGAAATATTGTTGTCACGGCTTCGTACATATCATCTAAGGATAATGTAGAAGCAGATCAGGAGTCACGAAAATCGAAAACGGAGATTGAATATGAGCTCGCGCATTGGGCTTTTTCAAAAATAATTAAAAAATTCGGAGCACCAGACGTAGATTTATTCGCGAGTCGCATAAATAAAAAATGCGTTCGATATTTTTCATGGGGTAAAGACCCAGATTCTGAGGCAGTAGATGCCTTCACGCGCTCATGGGATAGTTTTTATTTCTATGCTTTTCCTCCGTTTAGTTTAATTTTAAAAGTACTTAATAAAATAAGATATGAAAGAGCAGAAGGAGTAATAGTTGTTCCGTACTGGCCAGGCCAACCATGGTTTCCGATTTTTCTGTCGTTACTTAAGATAGAGTTTATAAAATTTACACCAAGTTCTGACTTGTTAACTTCTTGCAGCAAGGAGCCGCACCCTTTATGGAAGGATCTTTCCCTGGTGGCCGGGCTTTTATCAGCGAGGCATTTACAAGACAAGGATTTCCACCAGATTCAATCGGAATAAGCATAGCTTCAATTGAAAATTCAACGTTAGCCAATTATGAAGTAGCGCTAAAGAAGTGGTGGAATTTCTGCCGCAGTCTAAAGGTGGATTTTTACCACCCACATATTCCGGATATCATTTTGTTTCTACAGAAAGAATTTGAAAAGGGTTTGTCTGCAAGTGCCTTAAATGTGACACGTTCGGCAATATCCTTAATTGTCGACTATGATTGCGCAAACGATCCTAGACTTAAGCGATTCCTAAAGGGTTGTTACAAGTCACGTCCGGCGAAACCCAAGTACAACTATACTTGGGATCCTAACTTGGTTCTAGAATATTTTAAGCAGAAAGGCACGAATGATGCGTTGAATTTTAAAGATCTCTCATCGAAAGTGGTGACGCTCTTAGCATTAGTTACCGGGCAGCGAATTCAAACGCTATCACTGATAAAAATCAATAACATTAAAATTGAAGACGAAAGAATCGTTATTTTTATTCCAGATAGAGTAAAACACTCCAAAAAAGGAACTAATCAACCTGTTTTATATGTACCTTTTTATAATGCGGATGTAACTATTTGTCCAGCCTTGGCACTTCAACATTATTTGAATGTAACATCTCCAATGCGTGGAGATGAACTTTTACTATTTTTGACTTTGTATAAGGGAAAAAAGAAAGCAGTAGGTAAACAAGCGCTCAGCAACTGGGTTAAAAATATTTTAAAGTTAGCTGGAGTCGATAGTATATTTAAGGCTCATAGTACAAGACATTCGTCTAACTCGGCTGCTAAGCGTTTGGGAACATCAATCGATTTAATTTGTAAGACTGCTGGTTGGTCAAAAAACTCTGCCACATTTGCTAAATTCTATAACAGAGAAGTGGTCACAGACCAGGCAGAGTTTGCATTATCCATTTTAAGAAACCATAAAAATTAAATTTCATGTACTTGTATTTCCTATTTTAGTAAATGTTCAATTTCTCAAAAAAGGTCGTAAGTTGCTTTTAAGATCTACATCTTGATCTTGAAGGAGGAAGCGCGAAATACAATTATACAATTGAACGAACTTCTAGTGAAGTTCAATTCAAATTGTATGAGCGCTTCCTCCGAAAGATCAATCTCCCACCCAGTATATTCCCAATTTCTATCTGAAATTCCCAAATAACTTACGACATTACTTTGAAATAAATGAGGTAATAGAGCGGCCTGCCGCCGTCGCAGT